>CM077649.1:10605000-10725000 GCA_039707465.1 Rhabdophis nuchalis
GACAAATGACAGTTGAGAATTCCACATCTGCAGAACAGTGTGAATAAGTACTGTTAGTACACCAGTTATTATGTGTGTAAATACACAGTCCTCCACCTTTGCTTTTACCAGAGTTGTTGTTTCTGTCAAAGCGGTGTGTGGTGCGGTTAGTTAGCTCCACAGACGCATCCGGTACAAGTGGATGAAGCAAGGTCTCTGTGATGATCATCACACAGCAGTCACCAACGAGCTTATTCGCTGCCATCCATAGCTCTAGTTCATCGGTTTGGTGGACAAAGGATCTAGATTTGGTTAGGAAATGCTTGGTAATGCTGGTCTGTGAGGCTGCTTCTGTAATCGAACTAGCAAACCTGCTCTGCATTCCTGCTTCTGCTTCAGCTCTCTTCGCTGCCTCCTAGGCCAAACAACGATCCATGGAGAGCCTGGCAGTCTTACTATGTCACTCAGTATATTATGAGACTGCTGGAAGTCGCTGGTAATATCGAGTCGACTAGAAGATCCAATCTTTAATAATCTTAATAACTCCCTGCGGGTATAGACTAGTTTTTGCCTAACTCTACTGTGACACCAGGAGCTCAAAGCCGCAGCGCCTAAGCGCGCCGCCATCTTGAATGTATTCTAGCTGCACACACAATAGAGCCTTGACTGGGAATAAGAATTGAATCTGGGCCCCAGGGCATTCAAGATGCTTGCTCTATTACTAGAATATAGTTTTTCTCTGCGAGCCAAGATACATTAATGAAAAACTTCCCTAAGTCACATAGATCTATTAAGTATTTGTTACTGTTTCACAGAGCTGCATATCTTGACATAATGCAAACCAAATAATGTCTGAAGTCCAGTGAAGGTTATGGAGTTCACAGTTGCACACTCACTGCCTTTTCAAACAGGACTGGAGGATTGCATGACTTGTAATATGATTTCTTTAAATTGGATGCCAAATTTGATAGCAAGTTGACGCACAGCATTCCAGTTTGGATCATGCAGAGCTTTTTCTCTCCCTGTGCTTCTGACCCTGAAACTACTCATCACCAACCTTGTGTCCAGCAAGAGTTACTCTCTGTGTTGGAACCCTTTTGACAGAAGGAACAGCTGCAAAGCAACTTCAGGATGAAAAGAACCGATGCACCACCTCATTCTTTTCACCATCATATTTCACTTAATCTCCATTAATTCTACATAAGAAATGGCAAGGACTACACTGAAACTCAAGATCCAATTTCAATTGTCAAGAAATTTGATTATGCAAAAAGTGTGTTTGTGCAAACATAGCATGTTTGTGAATATGCAAATCTGGAAGCACCAGATCTAGTATAGTGAATTGATTGTCCAAAATGATAATTCAACTAGAAAGGGTAATCAGTTGAACAGTCCTCATAACTAATCTTCAAATATTGGCAGAATTCTAATATTCACATACAAATTTTATATATTATTCATATTACAGAAGATGAACTGTATCCCAAAAAATATGTTCCCCAAAACGAAGAAAACATGAGCTTATGACATTGCATAGAAATCATATTAATTGCTAAATTGTGAGCAATACCAAAGTACTCTTATTGCTAGACTGTGAACACTGGAACTAATATTTTTGTATTTTATAAAACATACTGCATATTTGTCTTATAGAAAAGTTGAATATGACACCAAAAGGGAAAGTGGCAATTTAATATCCCTGGGCTGAAGAGTGGGCTTGGGCAGGGACTGGTGTAGGAAAGCATTGTGTATGAGTTCTTTCATAGAACCCTTAACGTTCATTTGAATATGAACAAAAACTCAGCATTCCATGAGCAGATTTCTGCTCCTTGTGGCAGTCCATAGTTTTGCCCCAAAGACTTGGGAAGACCCTATGGAACCTAATTCAACTATGTAGAGGGCGTTCCTAGAATAATAAACGCATTCCACTAGTTTCAACTTCACAAACAGCAAAGGCACCAAATTAATTTCACCTTGTGATCCCAAATGTGTGGGCAATAGCTAAAATTTGCAATTATAGCAATGTTTAATAATATATTAGATAATTAAGATATTTAATAATATATTAAAAAGAGGATGTTAGATATTTCGACTGCATATAATTAAAGAGGAAGGGCAAAAGAATCTATTGGCATGGTTACTGGGGTACTGCTAGTGGTTGTGCACTTATACAATTCTTTGCAATGGATAGTTACTGTCCTACTTTCAAATGACTTGCAGATGTATTACTGTTGCAGCTGTTGCTGGTCTTGTAATAGCATTAGGCTTTGAGTCAAGACAGTTAGTGCCAATGAATTCTGGCAGCATAATTTGTTTTGATGTTCCTAAGGAGGAAATCTCAGTCCTGTAACAGAAGCAGATAAGGAGAACTAAAACAAGAATGATAAACACAAAAGTATGAATCCAGTTATGAAACAAACCTTATAAAGTGTAAACAGTTCTTCTATGTATGTATGTCTGTATGTTTAGCAATCAATACTGTTTCAGTTAGGTTTACCTTTAGCAGTCTTAGTTAGAAGTAAACATTGACCTGTAGAGTATTTTTAGTTTGTATTTCTAAACCTGTCTCCCATCTGATCAACAGCTTGATGCATTTGCCACATTGCACTATACAGTATCGACCTTCGGCCGATTCGCTCCCAGAGAGGGACTTCTCCAGGTGCCGTCCACTAGGCAGTGCCAGCGGGTGACGCCCAGAGGAAGGGCCTTCTCTGTGGCGGGCCCAACCCTCTGGAACGACCTACTCCCTGAACTTAGAACTATCACGGACCTCTGCTCCTTCCGCCGAAGTTTGAAGACACATTTCTTCCATCTCGCCGGCCTGGCCTAATCCACACCATTAGTTATAGACTGAAGTTTAAATTGTTTAATTCGATTTTTAAGGGTAAAGTTTTAGGATTTTAATGGTTTTAGGATTTTAGCACAGGGTATTGGGTTTAATTTATTTTTAGTACTATTTATTGTCATGTTTGTCTTTTTATTCCATTTTAACTTTCTGTGCACTGCCCCGAGTCCCTCTGGGGAGAGTGGGGCGGTTTATAAATTTAATAAATAAATAAATAAAATAAATACAGAATTTGCTGCCAGGGCCACGTTAGGTTGGTTTCATGTAAGAAAGATATGTCAGCTTCTCCTTCCTCATCATTGTATGATTAGGAAGATAATCAGCATCTGAGCAAAATGTTTATTGTTATTTTAAAATCAATTCACTTCATACTTGACATTGAAAAAAACATAACAGCCAAACCAGTAACGCCATTTTGAACTGATAGTTCTAAAATTAATGGCATTCATTACTTCTAAAATAGCATTTGGTGAAAAAAAGAGAAGAAAACTTGCCTAAACAAAAAAGACATAGAAACTATTTGTAAGAATGGTACCACATTAAATTACATTGCATTAAACACAGAGTGGAGTTATTTCAGTCTTCCCATACATAAAATACCACAGGAAGCAAAAATAATAATAATAATAATAATCTTTATTGTCATTGTAAAAATTACAATGCACTGATATTTATTAATGGAGACATTCTAGGTGCAAGCAACTCTGTCCCCCCACAAGAAAACCAAGGCTGTTTCTATTTACATGGCTCATAAAGCAGAATTATGTCAAACCCAAGAGACAGCAGTAGTATAAGAAAATTTTGATTTATCTGCTGTGTACAGCATTTGAAAGCAAACAAGACATACTGTATTTTTCGGAGTATAAGACACACCAAGGTTTTGAAGAGGCAAATTAAACAAAAACGTTTTTCTACTCTGCAGACCTCCCAAAAATGGGCCATTTTTTGTCAAACCCTGGGGGTTTGACAAAATCAGTGGGGGCAAAAATCAGCCTGTTTTTCGCTCATTTTTGCCCTCCCCAGTCCCAAAGAGCACTCTATAAACCTCCTAAAGGCCATGTATGGCCATTTTGGTGAAGGAGGCAGGGTTTCAGGAGGCAAAAAATGCGGTATTGAGTGTATAAGATGAACCCAGATTTTCAGCCTTTTTTTTTGAGGGAAAAGGTGTGTCTTATAGTCTGAAAAATACGGTATTTATTTTATTACACCAAGTGAAGATTCTTTGGCACCTTCATATTATCTATCTATCTATCTATCTATCTATCTATCTATCTATCTATCTATCTATCTATCTATCTATCTATCTATCTATCTATCTATCTATCTATCTATCTATCTAATCCATCCACACATCTATGATGAAGATCCGGCTGACACTTGGCCTTCCTGCAGTAGAGGCATTAGCCCTAAGGAAAAAAAATAAGACAAAATAGACAAGATAGAAGCAATCTATCATACAGAGGAGTAAAATAATATTAAGGCTTGTCAGGGTATTCCGTGTTAAATGGTGTGAAACAGTTGTAGGAGTTTAGGGGCCCGGACATCCTGACCCCACACCCATTCAGATTGTGAAGGAGGGAAATGTTTCCAAGCAACCAAATACTGTACTTTCCTCCTAGGCTTCCTGGAATCCAGGATCTCTTTCACCTCAGTGTCAAAGAGTGCCAGCCACTCTTGTCTCCTCCCGGCAGCGTGTGGCTGAGGGGAGGTTGACCCCATGGCTCCCCAGTCTTCCTGGTCACACCCATGGGTTCACATTGTATGCTTAGCCCCCTCAGCCCCCCTCATATGAAATGTGTGTGTGTGTGTGTTGTATGTATGTATGTATGTAAATTAATCTAAGATAATATAATATATATATATATAATAATAAAAGATGAAAAATAAAGATAAAGTTAGTAGATAGATAGATAGACAGACAGACAGACAGACAGACAGATATAGACAGACAGACAGACAATCAGAGATGATAGATAGATAGATAGATAGATAGATAGATAGATAGATAGATAGATAGATAGATAGATAGATAGATAGATAGAAGCAGATGATTGGGAAGAAATGCTGTGAACCAGATCTCCCTGTTACCCATTCAAGCAATCACATTTTCAAGATTCATAATCAAACTGTCATAGGACCAGCGTCCAGGCAGTCAATATGCAAGGCTGGTGTGTCGGGAGTGGGGTCTTCCAAAAGTTCCGGCAGTGGCCATCTACTGAGGGAATCAGCATGACCCATTGTCTTTCTGGGCAATGGGTGAGTCTATAGATGTAGGCCACTAGAAAGATACTCCATCCAGTCATTCGTGGTGAGAGGGATGCAGGAGTAGGGCGGTCTCCAGCCAAAAGCCCCAGCACAGGTTTGTGGTCAGGAATGAGTTCAAATTCCCGACTGTACAAGTACTCACGGAACCGCTTGACCCCTGCCACCACAGCCAGTGCTTCACTGTCCAAATGACTATAGTCCTGTTCTGCAGCAGACATGGTCCTTGAGTAATAGGCAGTCAGGGTCTCGGTTCCATTGGGCAGACACTGGCAGGGGACAGTTCCTACACCAAAAGGTGATGTGTCATAGGTTAAAACCAAAGGTCTGGTTGTACCAGAACGCTGTCCATTGACAGCAGCCATTTGACAGTGGTGAACACTGTGGCTTCAGTTCTGCCCCAGGTCCATTTGGCTTTCTTCCCCAAAAGCCGATGCAAAGGTTCTGCTACAATCATCTTCTGTTGTAAGAAAACGCTGTAAAAATTAAGAAGGCTGAGGAACACCCGCAGCTCTGTCTGGTTGCAAGGTGTGGGGCGTCCTGAATAGCCTTAATTTTAGAATTTGTGGGGTGTATCCTGGCGCCATCTATCAGGTCCCCCAGGAATTCAACCTTGGGCACTGCGATTTGGCACTTCTCTTTTTTCACACAGAGGCCCTTTTCCCTAAATCTGCTTAGGACGAACCTCAAGCGTTTAAGTTGTTGCTCCTTATTTGCAGCGGATACCAGGGCATCTTTGAAATAAGAGACTACTCCTGGTAACCCCTGCAAAAGCCCTTCCATTGCACCAGTGGTGAGTTTCAAAAATTTTTAGAACCTATTCTGAAGCTGTGGCCTGTTTTGTGGAAGTAACTTGGCGGTCATGTGACTGGGTGGGAGTGGCTCAGCAATCATGTGGCTGGGTGGGAGTGGCTTGGCAGTCATGTGACTGTGTGGGAGTGGCTTGGCAGTCATGTGGACCGGTGGGAATGTCTTGGCAATCATGTGACCGGGTGGGAATGGCCATCTTGTAAAATGTGGTGGAACTCACTTAACAACGCTCTTGCTTAGCAACCAAAATTTTGGGCTCAATTGTGATCATAAGTTCTTTTTCTTCTTTCTTTCTTTCTTTCTTTCTTTCTTTCTTTCTTTCTTTCTTTCTTTCTTTTCTTTTTCTTTCTTTTTTTGTCTCTCTCCAATTTTCTTCCTTTTTCTCTTTCCTTCTTTCTCTTTCCTTCTTTCTCTCTTTCTTTTGCAAGTAATTTTCCCTAATGTAATATACTTTTATTATGGTAATCAATATATTCATTTATATGCAGATTTCTCTCTAATTTGTTGATGAACTTTCTTTGAAAAACTGCAATTTTCTAGTGATTAAGAAAATGTGACATTATGTGACATTAAACTAAAATAATATATCCTGCATCCATAGCTAAAAAATATTTTAAAAGTAGTGAACTTCCTTTCCAAAATGGCAGAGAAGCTTCTCTAAATATAAACAAAGAGCACCATTCATCTGGAAGCCCTCAGCCTTGGAAAAGATCAAAAGAAAGGACATTCACATAGAATGGGATAAAGTGCCTTTGTAAGTCTGCAAACAGATTGCCAAATTACCATTAATTTGGACAATATAGGAGTGACATTGTTTGTATAACGTACCAGAGCAACTGTGCAGAGAGCACTTTTTTTCTGGGTTATTATAGCCTCCTACAATAGTTGCTAACTGTTCTTTTATCTTTAAAAAAAATCTGGGTATGCTGCAAAAAGAAACAGAACAGCCTTTGTAGGTGAAAGAGGATTAACTGTAGCATGGTTCATTTTAATAAAGCATTTTTTCAAAGAAGTCATTTTGGTATGTTTGAAAAGCATAAAACTACAGATCAACAGCTATAAAAGGAATTAACAAATACTATGAAGCCAAGAGGAATCAGGGTACTTTTATCTAAATTCAGTAGGTATATATAAATATCTGCCACAATAAAGGAACAGAATGGCATGGCAAGAGGACTTGCATTTCATTCTTATCTTTGGATTACAGTCTAGCTTAATTTTAAGAAATCTATATTATGGTATTTTATACCTCATTGACTGAATTGAGGTATGCAGATTGTTGTTTTGGCTGATGATGCTACCACAAGATACGGTAAACATTAGCCACATGAATTAAAATTGATAGGGTTTATACAACAAAGCTAAACTGAAGTAAAAGTTTACCTTTTTAAAAAAAAACATGTTTTATTTACAGTTTACTTTTCACACCATACATATTTTGTGAACAGTGTATTGAGTGGGTCAAATCTTTTTTAAACAACACTAACAATAATAATACAAATAAATGTGTAATCCTAATCTTCCAACTTCAACAATACTATTCTCTTTATACTTTTTAATAATTTTCCCATATATTCATTTAAACCAAGATAACATTTCTTTGCGCCATGTATTTGTTATCCCTTACTAAATTACTAATATTTAATATTTTAAGAATTGCTCATTATTCTACCAATAACTTCAATATTCCAAATGTGTAGGATTACTAATAAAGCTAAATATTAATTATATTTACTCAATCCTGGGAGTGTATCTCAAAATTCCCCCAATTTCTAATCCTTAATATTTTAAATTCACAATATACTTTAATACACTATTAATGTTAATAACACAATTAGATTACCTAATCCAGAATTTCCATCTACTAAGGTTAACTTATTTTTAGTTATAATAAGTTGTATTATCTGTTAATATATGTGTTACTATTTTCCCTATTTGTATTTTTCCATTTTATTAATATATTTTCTCATTATCCATCATCTCTCAACCTTTTTGAAATGCCACCATTTATTGACTTTTTAGTTGGCCTTTTATCTCTCTCTCTTGGAATCTTGCAGCACTTTTTGATATTTTTGTGTCTACTGAACATTCCTTTCTGGGTGCCCTTTGTCTCTTTCTGCTGTATTATTTAAACATCCTCAACAAGACTTCCTTTTTTATAAAAGAGATTTTTCTTTTTTATCTCTGTTCTACTATAAACTTTTAAGGAGTTATCTAATTTGGTTTAGGACCTGGGTACCTACGAGATCGCCTTCTGCCACCGAGAGCCTCCCCCCGGCCCATAGAGATGGTCTCCTCATGGTGCCGTCAGCTAGACAATGTCAACTGGTGACACCCAGGGGGAGAGCCTTCTCCGTGGGAGCACCTGCCCTCTGGAACAAATGGCCCCCAGAATTAAGAACTATCCCTGACTTACGCACCTTCCGCCGCAGTTCCAAAACCTTTCTCTTTCAACAAGCCGGGCTGGCATAAAGCATGTTTTTAAAATTTAAAATTTAAAATTTAAATTTTTATTATTTTTATTAGGGTTAGTTTGGTTTTTTCCCCACATTTTGGCCAATATTTTAATGATGTTTTTTTAATTATGCCTTTTAAAAGCTTTTTCTAACTTTTATATATTTGTTTGTTATTTTGGCTGTACACCGCCCTGAGTCCTTCGGGAGTAGGGCGGTATAAAAAACCAATAAACTTAAACCTAAACCTAATTGATTCCTACTTATTAATCCTTTCTCTTCTTTATTTTTAGCTTCTTGCTAAAATGATTTTTCCCTTCTACTGCTTCTTAATTTCTCATCTACTTCCTGAATATCGTGTTGCTCTCCCCCCCCCCAATTATTGAGTGATTTCTACATTCATTTCCGTGTCATTAAACAATCCCCTTGTCTCCTTATTGTTCTTTATAGTTTCATGCACACTTTTTGACATCAAGAATATTTCTTTATATGGCTCTATTATCACCTGTAAATCCATTTTATAACAATTTAGTAAAAAATACTCAATATATTTCTATAGTTTCAATCTCAATATTTAAAAACTCCTGCTTAATAAAATTTTATCAATCCCATAATTATACCTCCAACCCCCCTAAATTTATGGCTTTTAAAATTCTTTAGTAATTTACAGCCTTATATGTTTCCAATTATATATCTTCGTAATTTTAAAGTCTTATTTAACTTTTCTTCTATCAACTTTCTTCTTTTGTCTTGTAGAATGTTGTTAGATAACATTAATAGTCCAAATCCAAATTAATCCACTAGATTCCTCCAATCTTTCAGATCTATAATCCAATAGCCAATTTTAATAACATTTAGTTATTTGCAAATTAGTTCCTTTTAGAAATCTTCGGGGGGGGGGGAAGAATCTTATTAAGTATTCTCAAATTATCCAAGTGATCTTCTAACATAAAGTCAAGGTCAGACTGTCTTCCAGATGTTATTGCGTCTATCCTGTGTATTAGTTTTTGTGTATATTGAGTTCACTTTCATTTGAGTTTACTGCGGCTATACTGCTGTAGTACTTCTCTTCTTCCAGTAGATGGCTCTCTTGTTCCCAAATCCAACGTTAAACAGCCTGTCAAAAACAACTGGTTATCCGATAAATCCAGGGGGTTTAGAAATGCAAATAAACAAGACAGTTTCTCCCGAAAATCACCTTTCAAAATGTTTAAGCTTTTTTCAGGCTTTTTGTGTTTTAAAACTTCCTTTGGCCTTCTTTCAACTCTTGGTGTTCAGTCCTGTCCCGTGTATTTAATTGCCGCTTTCTTAGAAGTTCTCTTTTAAAATTCTTGTACGTAAATCAGATCTTTACAGCAAAAGTTGGTAATTATCCCACCAGTTTCAATGCTCTGTCCACAAACCGATCCAGTACAAAAGTTACAGTCCCAATTGTCCAAGCTTGTGACTGCCAAAAATGGTCATTGTCTCTACTGCCGTTCGGGAGAACTTGTTTCGGACCTAATGAGGAAATTTTGAGTTCCTTGTGGTGAGTGAAACAACTCTCCTTCCTTCACCACCCCTACAAGGAGGCTATGACCCCATAGGGTGTCCTGACAGCGGTTACCACCTTGATTTCGCAAGGCTCGGCAGAGCCTGCCCTTTTCCAGCCGTTCTCACTGTGATGTCAGCCGGAAATCTCAAAGTTTACCTCATGTTAATCATGCATCTTATGATTTAAATGACATTAGTAAACAATGATTTCCTATGCATGATTATTACATTAGTAGTAACAGTAAATAAAAATATCTCTATTGGGTTTATAATTTTCATATATTTCTTAATCCTGGATACAGGATTAGGAAACGTTCTGGAAATGCTAATTTATTATTACTTACTATATTTATCTCACTTTCCCATTTCAAAAATTCTCACAAGTTTATAACAATGTCACTTAGAATTAGTATTTAATTCTGACCATGTAAAATTATGCAAATGTAATGAAAATCTGAAAATGCCTTTGCATTTACTATGGATTATCTCTTCATCTCAATTTGTTTATCAGGATTTACTAAAACTGTTATTGCAGTATTAGCAGTATAATACATATGAAGGTCAAGGGCACTTGGAGAGGCAATCAGAGCAAGTGCATCTGATCTTCTGAGAAATGTGTCAAAGGCCAAGCATTTTCCAACACCAATGCCAGCCCATTTTCATTTTGGACAAACACTTGGTGAAAGGGAATTAAGCCAATAATGATTACATTGGGTGTGTTTTTATTTTTGTCTTTTGCCTAAGCATACATACATTCTTAATATTCCAATCAACCACATAACCTCTTATTGGAAAGGGATCTTAATTCTGTTCATTAATTTGAACTATCATGATATCCCTTTCTCAATGCAAAGAACCTTCCAGTAAGGCCAGCTACTTGCCTTAGTCCCAAAAATAGCCTGAACCTTTCGCTATTTCAGTTGTTCCTACAAGAATCCTTTAGGTATCTGATGCCTGTGTTTTTATTACCATAATTTTAACTATTTATGATTTACAATATATGTGAACATGCCAGCCCATTTTGGAGCCTTGCTAAAAAAAATTCATATAGTATGACAAGATACTCTCAAAGTAGCTTACTCCATACTTCAAAGTGTTTTGATTTCTTTAAGCCTATTAATGTGGATGGTGGTTAATTTCTTCACATGCCCTATTTATATCAAAAGTCTCAAGGTGAGCAAGAGTTTGTTTATTCTAAGGAAAGAATTTCCCCATAAACAGAACACTTGAACACTGCAGGAATTAATAAATCTAACACTCGGTTATTGAATAATCTCTTATTTCAGATTGTTAGAATTGATACACTTTTGTGACAAGCATAAGCAATGGTGGGATATTTTGAACATGAACTATTTTTTTGTAATTTAATCTTTTACCTAGTATAGGATATATGCATGAAGTTACAAAGGAGTCCTATTCAACTTGAAAGATTGCTTTTTTTCCACAGGGAACAGAAGATAACAAGATTTATGCTTCATTCACACTAATGATTTCTGTATGGTAAAGAACTAAATCAGGCAGGAAAGAATATATATCAGTACAGGTAGTCCTCAGGTTATGATAACAATTGGGATTGTGACTTCTGTTACTAAGTGATGCAGTCATAAAGTGTGACATCATACAACCACATCGCTTAGGAATGGCAATTCTGGCAGTTGCCATTCAGGACTATGTGGGTTGTAAGCAGGAAGGGGTAGGGATCCCAGGCAAGGAGCACAGTGTGGTGTGCAGATGCCACAGGAGGTGGGAGGGGTGTCCATAGGCAATTACCATGCAGGTAGATTAGGGGTCCTCCAGGTGGATCAGGCATGAAATGTTGTAATCTTTGCTACTGATTCAGAACAGGGAGCATGCTTGCTTTGCTCGCGCATGCGTAGAGCATCTTCGATGATGTCTGGGGAAGTGGGTGGAGCCTCCCGCCACCGCCATTACCGGTTCGCCCGAACTGGGGTGAACCAGGAGAATACCACTTCTGAGGTGGATGCTACAGAGGGCAGGTGAGACAGTGGGGCTCACAGGCTAGTAGGGGATCTGATGCTGTGGGTGATCGCCTACTCTGTAGAGGAGCTTCATGGGAGGAAAAGCAGGAGCAGCTTATAGGAACCATTTGTGGCTTCCCACAAGCAAAATCAATGAGGAAGCCAGCAGGAAAGGTTGCAAATGGTGATCACATGATTATGGGATGGTGCAATAGTAATGCGATCCAGATGCCAAGCACCCGAACTGCAATTATTTGGCTGTAAACATACTGCAACGTCTGGAACTTCGAGGACTTGTTCAGCGCCATAACTTTGAATTATTGCTGAATGGTCATAATGCAAGGACTACCTGCTTCAATTGTGGGAAGTTAAAACCCACCCCTCTCCTAGAAAAATGAAATATCCTGGGAAATATTGAAAAGGCAGAATATTATATTTCCCTGGATAAGGAATGGAGAAACATGTTTTTAGGCAGGAAGCAGACTCACTCTTAATGGCCCCCACCTTTGTCAATGGGACATTAAAGGCCTGGGCCAGTCTATTCTACATAACAATGGCAGAAATAGCCTTCTCATCACATGGCACTTAGGAGGACCGCTTACATATACCATTCAGTTGTGACTGATGCTAAGTTTGGGTAAGTAGGATAAATATGTGAGGACTGGAACTATCAATCAAAGTATTGTAAGGCAGGGGTCTCCAACCTTTGCAACTTTAAGTCTGAAGGACTTCAGCTCCCAGAATTCTCCAGCCAGCAAAGCTGGCTGGAGAATTCTGGGAGCTAAAGTCCTTCAGACTTAAAGTTGCAAAGGTTGGAGACCCCTGCTTTAGACTACTTAAGAATAATAATAAATGTTCACTTCCTTGGATGATTTTTAAAGAATCCATTCTAGCTCTGATTTGGGACGATTTCAGAAAAGCTTATTTTGTTATGGTCAAAATGTAGCTAACATGTCATCCATTAGAACATTCCCTAGCCTAAACACCATTTGTTAATAAAAAAAAAAGTTAAGAATATTGAAAAGAATTATTTTCTTGTGTGTGTGTGTGTGTGCATGCATATCCTTTCTGCATATATGCTGAATAATCTTAGTCCCCAAGGAAGGAAAAGAATTATCACTTCTGCTAACCTTGCAGTTTGAATGCAAGGGAGCTGAAGTCCTTCAGAGTTAAAGTTGCAAAGGTTGGAGACCCCTGCCTTATTACATCAGGATCACTCCGGCCATCTCAGGCGGAGAGAAAAGGTGGGGGGGGGAGGGGGGGAGGACACGAGGTGACGTCACGAGCGCCTTCGGCCCGGATCCATGGCGCCAAGAAACGGAGCGTTTCGTGAGCTTCAGCCATGAAATCCGCAGCGGCGTTACCTAGGAAACGTCTTCCTCCTCTCAAACGAAGAGAGGCGGGTGGCACTCTCCCCAAACCTAATGAGCATCCGTAAAGGCAATTCAGCCCCGCGCCCAGGCCCGAGGGGACGGTACTTCTTTTTGCCGCCCCGCCCCTTCAGTATGGCGCTCGTCGGGGTGGGCGTATCTAAAACCACGACGTGCCCCGCTCCCTTGCTGAATATTGATGAGGCGTCTTTCGAAGCGTGTTGTCGTCTCGGCCGGCGCGCCCAGCGATTGGTCGAGCCCATGTATGCGTGGTGACGCGCGTCGCGGCGGTGCGGGTCCCGATTGCTGCAGCCGCTTGTCAGTGTGACGAAGATTGGCACCCAGGTAAGCGCTGTCACTCAAACCTGCTCTTAGCCAGCCAGCCATCCATCACGGCGCGCCCGCCGCCAGTATCGGGCCGCCTTGGCTCAGTTGCGCCAACAGATCCGGGATGTAGTGGGGGGGGGGGGGGGAAACATAGGGGGAGGCGAACCCGCAACATTGGAAAAGCGGGATAGGGGCATAGGCACCGTAACTTACACGGAGGGGGGGGGGGGTTAGGGGCGTCGGCGGTCTGGAGCGAGGAAGGAAAGGGAGGGGGGGGGAGTGAGGAAGTTTCTGGAACAGCCGCCGACTGGCCGTTGCTTTTGTAGGAGGAGGAGGCGGCGGCGGCGGCGCGCGCACACACACACAGCGAGGGCGGGGGAGGTGTCGCGCGCCTCGAGGTGGGAGGCGGGAGGGAAAAGGGCAGCAGCTGTTGGTGGTGCGACGGGTGGGCGTCTGGGGGGGGGGGACCGCGAGGGCGGTATTTAAAGGGGCCGTTTCGTGGGGGGCCATTCCTGTAGACACGGAGAAGAGGAGTTGAACCTATTAGCGGGGCTTCCCCTACAGCCGCTTTTCCTCCCTCACTCGCTCGGGCTCCTGAGAGAAGCCCTCCCCGTGTCCCCCCCCCCCCTCCTCCTCCGTTTTCCCACAGGTTCGCAGCTGCCTTTTCGGAGCTTGAAATAATCTCCCTTTTGCACGTGAATTGACGTGGGGGGGGGGATTCATAGTTGAAGTAGTATTGAGGAATCCGAGGGGGTTGTTGTTATTGTAATCTGGTTGTCAACAATAAACGTGGAGGGGAGCTCCATCGCTGCTTTGTTTCTGAGCCGTTTTTGGGTGTTTTGCTTGGCGACCTGTTTTCAGTCATGCAAAAAATTTATATATTTTATATAGATAGTAGTTAGTGGTTATCACAAAATGTGTGTGTGTATATATGTGTGTGTGTGTGCTGATAGATAAATAAATAAACAAGGGAAATAAATATATATATATACACACACACACATACATACATACATACATACATACATACATACATACATACATATCCCTTGTTTATATTTATATATCTATATAGATAGATAATTGTTTTCACAACTTCCTGTTAGGGCCCCATTAAGGGAGGAGACATACTGTTTCCCTCTCTGCCTTTCGGCTCATCACCAGAGACCATCTAGACAGCCAGCCAAGAATTACGTTGTGTAATTTTTTTAGATATGTGTGTTAGTTTTATGAGCTGATCAATAAATATAAATTTAAATTTGAGAGACCTATATATATATATATGTAATTGTTTCACAACAACCTATTAGGCCCCAATTAAGGGAGGAGACATACTGTTTCCTTTCCTGCCTTTCTGCTCATCACCAGAGACCATCTAGACAGCCAGCCAAGAATTACGTTGTGTAATTTTTTTAGATATGTGTGTTAGTTTTATGAGCTGATCAATAAATTAAATTAGAGACCAGGATACATCTATTTCGAGCTTATTAGCTCTCGTTAGCTGGCCATACCCTTTACTGGGATTCGCTCTTGGCCTGGCATGCAACACAGCCCCGGTTCGAATCCCAGTAAAGGGTATGGCCAGCTGACGAGAGCTAATAAGCTCAAAATAGATCTATCCTGGTCTCTCTCTAATTTAATTTATTGATCAGCTCATAAAACTAACACACACACATACACATATATATATATGCATGCATGCTTTCATAGATTTTCACGGGTGTAGGTATGCTGGTGTTAGCATCCTCAGGTGTTTTCCCGTGTATATAGCATGGAACGTTGCGAAAAAAATTCCATGCTATATACACGGGAAAACACCCGAGGATGGCAACACAAGCGCGCGCGCGCACACACACACACACACATACAGTTTTTGAGCTGATCAATAAATAAGTCAGGGAGGCTAGTATGACTTATTTATTGATCAGCTCAAAAACGTAACACACACACAAAAATTACACAACGGAACTCATGGCTTTCTGTCTAGATGGTCTCTGGTGATGAGCCGAAAGGCAGAAAAGGAAACAGTATGATTATATATATAATCTATAATTATTCCACCACACCCTGTTAGGGCCCCAATTAAGGGAGGAGACATACTGTTTCCTTTTCTGCCTTTCGGCTCATCACCAGAGACCATCTAGACAGAAAGCCATGAGTTCCGTTGTGTGTTTTTTTTTAAATATGTGTTAGTTTTATGAGGCTTTGGCTCCTGAGATTGCTGCATTATCAACCAAAACGCTGGTACCACGATCTCTGCAGTGCCCACTTTACCTGCCCCTTCTCGGGAGGTTCCAGGCGGCAGAGATCGCGGTAATAGCATTTCTGGATGGCAGTGCTGCGATTTCAGGAGCCAAAGCCTTTGAATCAAGCTTGATTGTATCCCATTCCAGGTTTTTAACTTCCACATCTAGTGTTCTGATAAAAGTCTTTGTAGAGAGATTGTTCCTCTTCCCTTTCCTTCCTCCCCCCGCCAGTCTCTCCGGATCTGCTTATTGCTATTGCGCCCAGCTATCGTATCTGTTCGCTGCATGACAGATCCAGGCAGCTTGGGGGGAGTGGGGGGAGGAAGGGAAGAGAACCAATATCCATGAAGGCTTTTCTTAGGACCCTAGATCTCCACTTTCTCTCCGGAAAAATGCTATTTGCATCGTCGGGATTTTGGCTAATGGAACAAGCATGGGATGGAAAGGAAACTTTGGAATACAGGAGCGGCGTATTCCTGGAGCCTTGCAGCTGCTGCATTCTGAAGTTTCTTTCCATCCCGCACTTCTTTCACTAGCCAAAATCCCAACAATGCCAATAGCTTTTTCCAGGGAGAAAGTGGAGATCTAGGGTCCTTAGAAAAGTCTTAGTGCAGAGGCGATTAATTATCTTCCCTTATTCCCCCCCCCCCCCCCCCCCCAAATCTCTCCGGATCTGTCATGCGGTGCTTATTGCTACTGCTGCTATTGAGACCAGCTACCGTATCTCTTTGCTGCATGACAGATCTGGGCGGATTTGGTGTGTGTGTGTGTGACAAAGCAGGCTTGTTTCCTTTATGCTTCCCTTTTGCCGCTCAGGCGCCACTGCGAGGAACCATTAATCCAAATGGAAGGGATCCCCACACCTCCTCATTCAATGGGCCATTCCCAGCCAAGCATAGCAGCCGCCATTCAGTAGCCCCCGCATGTCTTTCCCTCCTCGCTGAAGAGAAAAGTGGATTTGAGATCGATAAAAGCCTTACAAGTAAAAGTTTAAGAAGATCAAGCTCCCACATATCACATTTTTGCCCTCCCTGGCCCCCGGGAGCACTTTGCAGGCCTCCCAAACTCTCTGCATGCTCCATTTTTCACAAAAAATGGGGTGTGCAGATTGTTTGGGATGTCTGCAGAATGCTCCTGGGAGCTGGGGAGGGCAAAAACTTCCCTTTTTAATTTGCCTCTTCAAAACCTGGGTGCGTCTTATACTCTGAAATTTTCTGATAATTGATTTTCTGATAATTGATTTTGAAAGGCAGGGTATCAATCTAATAATAAACAATTCAGAAATGGTGCATTTCTTTGGTTGTTGTGAACTGTCCAGTTGTTGAGAGTCAGGTGGCATAAAAGTTCAATATATTATTATAAGTATTGTTATTCCTGCTGTTTTTGTTTGCCATACTGCTTTTAGCTTGGGCCCTACCTTGTGTTATTAGGAATGATCATTTTCATATTATAAATTAAATGTTCATCTTAAAATATACTTTTATTTTCTAATTCCAGTTCCACAGTTTGCAATTAGTGTTAACTATTATATAGTTAACTATATAAACATATAACTAAGAGTCACCATCTTTTTAACTATTTTAGGGGTACATTAAAGACTTGGTCATAATTACAAGGCAATGGGGCTAGAAATGAAGGTACAAGGAAATGATACATTGGTATCCTTTTGCAACACTATTTTATTGTAACATTACTTGAGACAAAAATTCAAATTGTTTTAAATGTTTCAGTTACATGGCCTTATGGTGTTTTTTTTAATTAATGCTGTGTATAAAGCATGTGATTTTTAAAAAACGAATTGGCCTTACATTTGGTATTAGAGTGGTATGCTAATGACCACATCCAAAGCGTAATTTTTTAAACTTAAGTTTAATTAAAATAAAACACTTGGTGGTAATGATTACATTCCAATTGTAATTTTCCTAACCTCTTAAGCATTACAACTTTGAGTACTCTTTTGGGAAATATAATTGACATCACTGTGCACACTATTTGCCTATGATATTTTATTAAAATAATGTAATTTTATATTACTTTCAACCTTACATTCAATGTTAAAATATTTTAAAACATAATTAAGTTATAGATTTGAGGTAAAGTATTCAAGGTTCAGGTACATGAACTATTGGTTATTGGAGTTGGGATCACACACAAATCTATTAACTGGACGGTGCTTAAATGAGAGTATAAATATTTTAGTCAAAGAGAATTGAACACAAATGTTCCAGCCTTGGTTTCTTAAATCACATTATGATTTGATATATCAGTTTACAAATGCTGTATTCAGCACACATTTAGGAGCAAGACCTGCTAAAGCAGTAGTATTTTATTGCCAAGTAAAATCCATTGAATGAGCTGCTTGAACAATATCATATGATAACATAATCTATCACAAACATGATATTGTGTATAATGGCAGCATCAAAATAAAAAATAACCAAATTACACAATGTTTTTTTTTCTTGTAACAGTTTATATTTAGTTCCTTGAGAAGGGACAAATACAGGTAGTCCTTGACTTGCAACTATAACTGAGCCCACAATTTCTATTAATAAGTGAGGAAATTGTTAAGGGAGTTGTGCCTCATTTGATTAAGTGAATTACTGCAGTTTTTAAGTGAATTATGTGGTGGTTAAATGAATCTGACTTCCCCTATTGACTCTGCTTGTCAGAAGCTGGCTGGGAAGGTTACAAATTGTGATCACATGACCTCAGGACAGCACGACTGTCATAAATACATGTCAGTTGCCAAGTGCCTGAGTTTTGATGGGGATGCTGCAGTGGTCATAAGTGTGAAAACTGGTCTTAAGTCTCTTTAAAGTGCTGTTGTAACTGAGCCATCACCTAACGCAGGGGTCTCCAACCTTTGCAACTTTAAGTCTGAAGGACTCCAGCTCCCAGGCTGGCTGGAGAAGCCTGGGAGCTGGAGTCCTTCAGACTTAAAGTTGCAAAGGTTGGAGACCCCTGACCTAACGAATGGTTGTAAGTTGAGGTCTACCTGTAACTTGTTTTTGGCATTGTTTATAATTGGCAGACGACTCTTCAAATAGAATAAGTATAATTCATTTACAAGGCTATCAGCTACTCTCTCTGAAAGGAACATAATGTAGTTGTGTGCTTTGTGCTGCACCCACCCCACTGGCAAAGTCAAGATTGTTTAATTGTGTCCTAAAAATCATTCTGCAAGACACTTTTCTGCTTTGTTTCCTCTGCCATCCCAGCAGAGGTGTATTCTGAGCGCTTGAAAGCAGCTGCTGTGAGTTTTGGAGCAGCTGCAACTTCAGGAAGCAGATCCAAGAATGGGTACTAAGTAGCTCTCTTGAGATCTTCTGGGCATGCGTGTGCATGCACAAAATGTGCTTCCTTTGGGATAGCCAATGAGGCAAAGTGCTTTGTGGAATGAGTAAATGAGTTTAATTTGGATCACAAATATAACAAGGTGTTTTGACATAAATCCTTAAATTATGCAAAACACTTTGCAAATTCTCTTAAGGATTCAGAAATGCTGCTTTTAAAAAAATACAATGTAATAGTATTTCTGAATAGGAATCTATATAATTATTTGCAATTCTATCTGGAATGTTGATATAAGGCCCAATTTTATTGGGTGTATTTCAAAGTGCTGATTATCACTTAATCCCTTCATGGCACAGGGCTTTGTTATTTGCAGGACCAGTGTTATCCATGTATCCAATCATTTTGCAGGGTGGGGAGGGTGGCACTGATATGGATATGAATGCTGCTTCAAGAGTAGAACATCCAAGTGTGTTTTTGTTGATGCTTTTCTTTTCAAACAGCTGTTTACTGTCCAGAATAATATGTCAAGTGGCAAGTCATATAAATTGAATAAATAAATAAAACTTTGCTCTGGAATAAAAGGCTGACTATTAATTTAATACATTTTAGAGTTATGATAATATTAAATTTATGTTCCACATTAGTGGTATTTAACACACACACACACACACACACACACACTTTAGCAAAGTTGAAAAAAGTCCTAATAGGTCATGTGATACTGCCATGACAACACAAATTTGACAGCCCTGGTCTACACTATTTTTAAATACTGCTATTTGCTATACTTATCGCCCCGATTTACAGTAGTAAACAAGCATTAAAAAAGTAGGATGGACATTTAATATAATTAAGAAGGGCCCTATTAGCCTTTTCTCATTTGAGGATAAGGTATTTGTTAAAATATAGTAATCCAAAAATGCAACAGCATTTGAAATTGCTTTTCAGTGTCACCAATTGCAGAAAATAAGCTTGCTAAATAGCCTCCTGAAGCAGTTGTACAAGAAATCATGAAATTCTGTTCATGATCAAATGCCTATATGTACTGGAGTGGAGTGGAGTACTGTTACATCTTCCTTTCTGCTTAATCCACACACTCTTACTGAAACTCTTTGTCATCCACTTTGATGGAGCAAATTTTGAAGTTGAACAATTTTAATACTTTGATTCTGTTGTCTAGAGACAGAACCACCTTCCACAGCCAATGTCAATAGTCAGATTGGCCTATCAAGCATTGACACAGTTCCTCTGGCAAGAAAAAAAAAGCAGCAGAAGCATTGTTACCAATATGCTTGTTTATCATTAATACTATAGGTCTGTGATGGCGTGCCACAGGTGGCACGCGAAGCCATTTCTGAGGGCACACGACGCGTTGCCTTGATTTTTGGCCTTGATTTCTGGCTGTTTTTTGCCCTCCAGAGTGCAAAAAGCTATCCAATGCGCAAAACAGAAGTTTGGGAATGGACTTCCAGTTTGCACATTGGGCTGATTTTCACCGTTTGGCGGCTTCAGGGAAGCCTCCTGAAGGAGAAAAATGATCCAATGGGCAGCCCAGAAGTCCTACCAGGCCCACCAGAAGTCAGAAAATGGGCTATTTTTGGCCTTCAGAGGGCCTCGGGGGGGGGGGGGAGGAGGGGAGGCCGTTTTTGTCCCCCACAGGCTCCCAGAAAGCTGTGCACACATGTATGGGGCAGCAGGGGGGTGGCACATGCACAGAGGGACATTAAATTATGGGGTGGGCATGCAAGCGTGCATGATAGTGCAGGTGCGTGAGCTTTTGGCAACGGAGGCAAAAAAGGTTCGTCATCACTCCTATCGGTGCTTTTGCTGAAAGGTGCAGAATTTGGGACCTTGCTTCAAAATGATTTGGAAAATCCAAAGATTTTCCAAATGTCCTGCCTACATCAAATATTAATATTTCAATATGTGATAAAATAGAGAATGAAATAATGAATGGCGCAGCAACCAACCTATGATAATGGATGAAATTCAAAAGCACAAATAACAGTGGTTTGAAGATATCCGCAAAGTCCCATGCTCACTTTCACTGGTGGAAATCACCACCTGTTGGTTGTAAAATACAGCAATCAATTCCAAAGAAGACAATGTAGGAAATACTAGATTCAACCCAAAGGGGGGGAAATTGTCTCACAATAAAGTTGGAAAAATATGTACATGATATTAGTGGACCTATAGTAGCTACACCAAGAATAATCAAATGTCAACTAAATTACAGGGGTCTCCAATCTTTGCAACTTTAAGTCTGAAGGACTTCAGCTCCCAGACTTCTCCAGCCAGCAAAGCTGGGAGCTGAAGTCCTTCAGACTTAAAGTTGCAAAGGTTGGAGACCCCTGAACTAAAATCTTCAAGCTCAACTCGGTTTTTAACAACACTTTCAAACATACGTGTTAAGATTTGTCATCAGAAAGTGAATTGAAAATGTAAAAATATAATTGTGGAACTAATTTCAAGTTTGAATATTATTTTCTCTTTTCTTTTTTTCTTTTGAAAAAGTTTATGTTGGGAAAAGGGGTAAATAAGGTAATGAATAATATTTGGAGCTTGAATATTCTTTTTTCTTGTGTACATAGTACTACTTAGAATTCAAATTATAAATTATGACTGAACTATGAAAATTACATCATTTTTTGAAAATGTTTTGCATTTTAATAAAAATAATTTAAATCTGCTATTCTTATTTCTCTGCTCATGCAAAGGCATACATATCATTTTGTCCAAAGAATATGATTATATTGTCAAAAGTCACATGTATATTCTTCGACCATTCTTTTCATGTTTCTCTCAATATAAAAATAATGTAAAGCTGCAAACTTTTTTCTTTTCCTAATATTTTTTATTCTTCGGTTATCATCTATTTTTATTTAAGTCTATAATTTCTATTGTTACATGATTTCTTTTTCCATAAACATTTATTCTTATCTGACCAATATATCCAATATGAATTTTTGGGGAAAATCATGTACTGGTTGGGCTTTTCCTTCTACTAAAGATGAAATTCTGTGGTTATATTTCCACAGATTATTTTACTAGAACTGTCAAATAGTTAAAAAGTAATTGTTGCTTCAATGGTTATAACTAGTTCAACTAAATGAAAATTGGTCTGCTGCTTACTTAGGTATACCCTTCCCAGGAAATGAATACCAGAGGGGTAGTATGACAAGTAATTGACAAACTGGACGTTATTTGCTAAGAAGAGACAAAAGCATTGATTGGTAAGCACTATTTATCTTACAACAAAAAAGAAAGCCAAAAGCCAAAACCTTGCTGATCATAGTTATTATATTAAAAATAATCCAATGAGGAAATTCCACTGTCCTAACTCTTGGAATTTTTTTTTTTAATAACCATCAGCCAAATTATTTTCAGTGTAATATCTTGCAGATCTGTGTGCCTAAATATTGCAATTGCAATATTTTTCTATTAATGTCTCCAGAGAGAGCCACTGAATGAAGAAGTGCTATGTGATAATCTGCTCATATTCTTGTATGCTATATAATTGTAATCAATAATTATTGATCAGCTCATAAAACTAACACACAGACAGACAGACAGACATATATGTATGTATATGTATATGTATATGTATATGTATATGTATATGTAGGTCTTTGGTTGTTCGGGTTTTCTCCCACGTAGAATTGGAAGTATCTTCACGACGTTTCGATGAAATCTCATTCATCATCTTCAGGCTGGTGCTTCGGGCTTGGTGCTTCCAGGAGCAAAGACCTACATACAAACACCCGCGAAAACCTCAGAAAACATATATATATATATATATATATATATATATATATATATATATATATATATATATGTTTTCTGAGGTTTTCGCGGGTGTTTGTATGTAGGTCTTTGGTTGTTCGGGTTTTCTCCCGCGTAGAATTGGAAGTATCTTCACGACGTTTCGATGAAATCTCATTCATCATCTTCAGGCTGGTGCTTCGGGCTTGGTGCTTCCAGGAGCAATGTGAGATCTCAGCCGGTTCCTCTTTTTAACTGCCAGTGGGGGTGTGACTTGATTGGATGGGAGCTTGGCTGCATTCTGATTGGGTGGAGGTGTGTTCTGATTGGTAGGGGGTTTGGCTGTGCTCTGATTGGATGGGAGTTTGGCTGTGCTCTGATTGGATGGGGGCGTGTTCTGTTTGGGTGGGGGCCTGGTTGTGCTTGTGTTAGTCTGAGTTGCAGAGGAATTTGACCTGGTGAGCTGCATTGCTGTTGTTTGGCTTCGCGTTTGTGGTCGTACCACATCTCCGTGGTGGGCATCAGTTTGCTTCATGTATGGATTGGAGGGGTTTAAAGTGGCTAATAATGCAGCTTTGGTCTGGCTTCTGATTTGTGGTCATCTTCGGTGTGGGTTTGGGTTTGCTTTTTGCGTGGATGTGTGATAGTGACATCCTGTGTGGTTTTCGTGAGTGTGGGTCTGGTATCATTCTTTGTGTTAGGGACTCGTTTGTCAGTGAGGGCAGGTTTCCAAATGGCTGGTAGGCGGGAGGTATCATCTCGTTTATTCATGCTGTGTGGCCGCTTTTCTATCTCAATAGCTTCTCTGATTATTCTGTTGTTATAGTGTTCAATTTTGGCAATAGTTCTGGTCTTTTTAAAGTCTATATCATGTCCTGTGGCTTTGAAGTGTTGGACCAGGGAAGAAGTTGGTTCCTCCTTTCTGACTGAGTTTTTGTGTTCTTCAATGCCTTTATTCTTCTGTTGGTTTGTCCGATGTACGTGGTGGGGCAGGTGGTGCATGGGATTTCATATACTCCTTGATTTTCTAACTCTATTTTCTCTTTGGGGTTTCCTAGGATGGTGGATATTTTTCGGTTTGTGTAGAATGCTGTCTTGATGTTGTGTTTGTGGAGGATCTTGCTGATTCTGTCTGTGGTGCCTTTTATGTATGGGAGGAGGGCTTTGCCGTTTTCTTGTTCACTGTCTTGGACTTTAGTGGGGTTTTCTTTTTGGATTAGGTTAGTGATCTTGTTTCTTTGGAATCCGTTGGATGTTAGTACGTTGGTGAGAGTGTGTAGTTCGGTTTTTAGGTGTTGTTCGTCAGCTAAGCGTTTTGTTCTGGAGATGAGTGTCTTGGCTACAGAGTTGATCTGTGTTGATCCACTAAAGTCCAAGACAGTGAACAAGAAAACGGCAAAGCCCTCCTCCCATACATAAAAGGCACCACAGACATATATATATGAAGAATAATTCTCACAGCTCCTGTTCAGGGTCCCTTTAAGGGGAGGAGACTTAACGTCTTCCCTCTCTGCCCTTCGACTCAACCCAGAGTCATCCAGACAGAGAACCAAATTAGATTACTGCTGTGTGACATTTTTTAGATATGTGTTAGATTTTTTTTTTTTTAAGGGCTGAAAATAAAGAGACCAGGATGGATCCATTTCAGGCTTATTAGCCTTCTTCAGCTGGCCATACTCCTTCTACTGGGATTTGAACCAGGGCTTTCCAGCATTTGAGGCAAGCTGGAAATATTTTCAGCCCTTAAAAAAAAATCTAACATACATATATATATATATATATATATATATATATATATATATATATATATATATATATATATATATATATATATATATATATATATATATATATATATATATATATATATATATATATATATATATATATATATATATATATATATGAAGTGGATATATTGTTAATATATTATTATCATCCCTTAAAGAAATTTAACATATATATAACAACCCTCAGAACAACCCTCAGAAAACAAACCTCAGAAAACAAATATATATATATATATATATATATATATATATATATATATATATATATATATATATATATATATATATATATATATATATATATATATATATATATATATATCCCTTTCACCGCCAACACAAATTTAAAAATACAGAGCGCAGGTTTATTTAAAACCTTCTAATTTTAGCAATTAATATAATATATATATATATATTATATATAGGTTGTCGAGGAGACTAAAGGCCACCACATGTTTATTGGACCCGTGCCCCTCCTGGCTTGTACTGGCATCCTGGGAGGTCACACGAGGCTGGCTCCAGGACATAGTGAACACCTCTTTGAGTGAGGGGTTCTTGCCGGCTGCCTTGAAAGAGACCCCTCCTCAAGAAGCCTTCCCTGGACTCAGCATTGTTGGTAAATTATCGTCCGGTCTCCAACTTTCACTTTCTAGCAAAGGTTGTAGAGAGTGTGGTGGCACAGCAGTTCCCTCATCACCTGGAGGAAATTGATTATCTGGACCCGCGCCAGTCCGGCTTCCGACCTGGGCACAGCATCGAGACGGCATTGGTCGCGTTGGTGGATGATCTCAGGAGGGCTTGGGATAGGGGTTGCTCCTCTATCCTAGTCCTATTAGACCTCTCAGCGGCTTTCGATACCATCGACCATGATATCCTATTGCACCGACTGGAGGGTTGGGGATGAGGGGCACCGTTTTGCGGTGGTTCTCCTCCTACCTCTCTGGTCGGTCGCAATTTGTGTTGGCAGGGGGGCAGAGGTCGACCTTGAGGCCCCTCATATGTGGGGTACCTCAGGGGTCGGTCCTCTCGCCACTCCTGTTCAACACCTATATGAAGCCGCTGGGTGAGATCATCCGTGGTTTTGGGGTAGAGTACCATCAGTACGCTGATGACACTCAGCTGTACATATCTACCCCAAACCACCCCAACGATGCCGTTGACTTGATGTCCCGGTGTCTGGAGGCCGTATGGGTCTGGATGGGGAATAACAAACTCAAACTCAACCCGTCCAAGACCGAGTGGCTGTGGTTTCCGACACTGGCCATTGGGGGCGAATTGTTAGCCCCCGTGGAGAGGGCCCGCAATCTGGGTGTCCTCCTGGACTCCCGGCTGACCATGGACGACCATGTGACAGCCGTGGCCAGGGGGGCTTTTTACCAGGTCCGCCTGGTCCGCCAGTTGCGCCCCTTACTTGACCGGGACGTCCTTCGCACAGTCACTCAAGCACTCGTGACATCCCGTCTGGACTACTGCAACGCTCTCTACATGGGGCTCCCCTTGAGGTGCACCCGAAGGTTACAGCTGGTACAGAATGCGGCCACGCAGGAGATTATGGGAGCCTCACGGCATTCCCATGTAACACCTCTCTTGCGCGAGCTGCACTGGCTGCCTGTGGCCATTCGGGTGCGCTTCAAGATGTTGATAACCATGTTTAAAGCGCTCCATGGCACGGGGCCTAGTTATGTGCGAGACCATCTCCTACCTCATATCCCTTCGACCGATTCGCTCCCATAGAGAGGGTCTTCTCCGGGTGCCATCGGCCGAGCAATGCCGGTTGGCGACCCCCAGGGGAAGGGCCTTCTCTGTGGCGGGCCCAGCCCTCTGGAACGACCTTCCTCCCGAACTCTGGACCATCACGAACCTCCGCCTCTTCCGCCAGCAGTTGGAGACGCACCTATTCCATCAAGCCGGCCTGGCCTAGCCCTCGGGCCCATTTTAGATAGACTGTGTTCTAAATTGGTTGAGGTTTTTAATTCGTGGGATTTGTATTAAATTTTTAGCACAGGGCTTCCTAAATTTAATCAGCTTTTACTGTGGTGTATTTTGTATGGTGTGTTTATTTATTTATTTTTATACTTGTTTTTAACTTCCTGTGCACCGCCCTGAGTCCCTTCGGGGAGATGTTGTGGTGTATAAATCAAATAAATTATAAATTATAATTATAAATTATAAGATATATAATAATATCTTATTATTTTGAGAATAAGAAAATTATGTCATCACAGAAAGAGAGAAGACACATCCTGAAAGGCTCAATGGCCAGCTTGGTGAGATATTTAGTTATTCAGTTGAGAAACAATAGTACTACAGTGATGGATATTGACCCAGACAATAGCTTTCACTTGATAGATATAGATCTATTCCTGATAATATATCTGTTTGACAATATTGCATTTCAATAAAATGAAGTTCTTTGTTTTAAAATTGTTAAATGATGACCTGAATGTGAAGCAGATTTTCCTGCATTGGTGTTGACTAGTTATGATATTTCTGTAGTTCCTTCTGCGCTCATAAGTTCCTTATTTTTTTTGTTTTCTTTCATTTTGTTTCCAACTTATATATCTCTTGAATGTTAACCTCAAATCAAAAGAACCCCTGAAGATTCTTGCTTCCTTCAATGTTCCTTTACTTTTGAGAACTTTGGAGGTTTTTAAAAATGCGTAAAGCGAAGTGAAGAAAGAACTATTTCACCAACACCATTATTGGATACAGATTGTTGTATAAGTTAATGGCTCTAAACCAATTTATATTACCTTACATAGAAAATTTTCATGTGGCTACTTCTGCATGTTTTCTTTAATTTTAAAAACTATTTACCGTATTTTTCGGAGTATAAGACGCACCTTTTTCCCGCTAAAAAGAGGCTGAAAACCCCGCCCCTTCACCAAAATGGCCACATGCATCCCCTTATGGAGGCTTCCAGAGAGCTTCTGGGGGCTGGGGAGGGGAGAAATGAGCAGAAAACAGGGCATTTTTGCCCAGCCCCCAGCAGCACTCTATAAGGCTATGCATGCTATTTTTTGACCAAAAAATGGCCCGCTTTCACGAAAAAGGGCCGTTTTTCCTTGTTTTGGGGCCCCCCACACCCCCAGGAGCACTATGCAAGCCTCCCCAAGGCTGTTCATGCCTTTTATTTGAAAACAAATGGGCCCATTTTCGCAAAAAATGGGCTGTTTGGGGGAGGCTAGCAAAGTGTACAAAGGGCTTTTTTTCCCTTTTGGAAAGCTGTTTAGTTAGAGTGATTGATGAGAATTATGTTGGTCAAGTGCTATGCCTGCAGAAACAAAGATTTGTTCCAAAGGTGGTCAGTGATTTCCTTCTCCATCACATGGATAAATACACCTGGAAACATCTACCTACCTACCTACCTACCTACCTACCTACCTACTCTCTCTCTCCCTACCTATCTACTGTATTTCTCTCTCTATTTTTGTCTCTCTATCCCTCTACCTGCTTACCTATCTATACTCTCTCTCCCTACCTACTGTATTTCTCTCTCTCTCTCCCCTCTATCTACCTATCTAGCTACTCTCTCTCCCCCCATGCCTATCTACTGTATTTCTCTCTCTCTCTCTATTTCTCTCTTTATCCCTCTACCTACTTATCTATCTACACACACTCTCTCCCCCTACCTACCTACCTACCTACTGTATTTCTCTCTCCCCCCCTCTACCTACCTACCTACCTACCTACCTACCTACTTACCTACCTACTGTATTTCTCTCTCTTTCTCTCCCTCTCTCTCCCTCTATCTACCTACCTACCTTTTTTAAAAATTTGCCTCTTCAAAACCTGGATGCGTCTTATACTCCGGTGCGTCTTATACTCTGAAAAATACGGTATTTTGCCTATTCTTATTGCAGTATAGATAGTAGCTTAAAGTATCACCAAAGACTGGTTGTTATCTATGCGGACTGCCTCAGACATATAAAGTGTGCAAACTACATTTACACAGATATAAACTGTGGTTATTTAAAAAAAACACCCTTGTCATAGCAAAAATGGCTACTTCTAGCCTGTATATGGCCATTTTCAAAACCACATGGTGAAAATATACAGCTGAGCTGGACATGTAAATTGATTTTTTGTAAATTAAGGATATGATGAATGAGAGAGAAGAATTAAGATAATTATAAATGGGTGGGTGCCTGTAAAAGTGAAAACAAATAAATACAAAAGTTTGTGGTTGTATCTGAGAAACATCATGAAGTTAATATTTGTGCTTTGGTTTAGCCATTGAACAGAAAGAAAGAGTGTACTCTGGTGTGCTAGCAGGGATTTAAAAATAACCACTTTGTTTTGCCATCTGATCCCATGACTGCACCAGTATCCATAGTCATTCAACAGAATAATCTGAAAGAATATTTTTCTAATTCCCAAAAGGTTGGTTTCGTATTATTTTCTTTCAGATATTTTTTGGTACATTTCTGACAAAAAATATGATTATCAGTATTTTATGACAGTATCAGGCATATGTATGAAAGAACACATTTTTCAACTGCATACAGATTTCAACAATTCTATAATTTTCTTTAAAAATACTAATATTTTTTATGGTTTCTTTTCAGCAAAAAAATTGAACTAAGATATGATTTGATTTCAAAGCAACCCTCAGCAACCATGATGGCAACGCAGACATTAAGTATAGACAACTATCAAGATGGGCAACAAGTAAGTCATTTTTACAAAAGTTCATATGATATGAATTACCTATAGCCGAATTACCTATAGCCGAATTACCTATAGCGCGTGGTGGCACGTGGAACCATTTGTTAGGGCACGGGAGGCATTGCCCTGTCAGCTCCAGCGTGCATGTGCGCGCTGCCAGCTAACTTCGACCTTCTTTTGAGGCCATTTTTCACACCCTCTGTGAAAAACCAGTCCTAAGGGCAACTCGGAAGTTCAGGAACAGACTTCTGGTTTGCTCATAGGGCACGTTTTCACCCTCAGGAGCCTTCATAGGGCAAAAACCAGCCCTATGAGCAAACCAGAAGTCCATTCCCAAATTTTTGTTTGCCGATAGAGCCAGTTTTTTGCACTCTGGAGGCTTCAGGGAAGTTTCTGAAGCCTCTGGAGGGCCTCCTAGGGGGGTAGGGGGGCTGTTTTTGCCCTCCCCAGGTTCCTAGAAAGCCTCTGGAGGATGAAAAAAGCCAAAAATGGATGTGTGTGTGTGTAGTGCGCACTGGGGTCATGTGCATAGCATTATGGGTATGGCATGCTCGCACACAACCCCCCTGCGCTCCTCCTGTTTTTGGCACGCAAGCCAAAAAAGGTTTGCCATCGCTGACCTATAGAATACAAAAACCATGCTTCTGACTTGTACATTATTCATTTCTTTTTTTACACACTCTATGAGTCTAGGTTAAATAACTCAGTCTACTTGGCTCTTCTTACCAATAGCAATAGTTAAACAGATTACAAGGAATGCTTTCTGGTTTGTTTAGTATAATGTGCAAATTGATTTTATAATTTTCATATAATTTTTCAATTAATGTCTCTTCTCAACATTGGATTGTGAAGGGGTTAAAGATCCAGAATCCAAATTTCATTCATCATATCTTGAAAGACTTTCTGCAATTGTTTGAATCTTCTCACTGTCAAAAGAAAATAAGCAAGAAGAGTCAATCAGATTCTACCAATATATTGTTGATTATAAAATAAAGCTCAGTAGGCATGAAGTGTGAATAACCAAGGTGGAATGTGAATGGCTGAACTTCCTGATAATCATTTGAGGTAAAGATGTCAGGAACCAAAATGGGACTTTTTGCCTCTGCTAATTTAAGTTCTTTTCCTTGCCTTAAGTATTCTGGGGGGAAATTGTATTGAATATTACAAATGTATTGAGCTATTGATGGTGTTTAAATAATTGTTTTTGTCTGGTTTTTAGTTGTGTTGGTTACATTTTATTAAGGTTGTAAGTCATTACATGTGCCTACATAAATATGTACCTACATGAATGAATGAATGAATGAATGAATGAATGAATGAATGAATGAACAACATTGAATTATTTTCCTCATAACACTTGTTTTTAAATAAGGATACTGTTGAGGTTCTCAACTGTGGTTTTTTTTTTTCACTGATCAATTTTCTTCCTTTACCTATTATAAAATGAATTATGGCCACTTTAATAGAAATCTGCCATTTATTATTGCTTAGAAATGAAAACCACTCGTCTTTTTTGCCCTGAAACAAGGATGGATTTTTATTCCAAACAAATTAGTAGTTTTAATATCTTTGGATTTGTAATGTGTTACAAACTAAGGAAGATGCTTAGTTAAGTCTCATTGGCACATTAATAATGATGATAATGATGGCGATGACTATGGCAAAGGCAAGCAAGGGTAGTACCAATAGTGATAGGCGCCTTGGGTGCAGTCCCAAAACAACTGGAGCACCACTTGAACACCATAGGCATTGACAAATTTACCATGTCAATTGCAGAAGGCGGCTTTATTTGGAACTGCTTCCATCCTGTGACGATATCTGTAACACCATCAAACATCCAGATTTGCCTATCCCAGGTTCTTGGTAAGGACTCAATAGGTTGACAACAGTGCCAAAACCTGAACATCTGGTTGACTGTGCGATGATTAATAACAACAACAAAAACAATAATAATAACAACCGAAGAAAATCAAGAAATCCGCAAATATTACTACCAAGCAGAACCAACAACCAGGGGATTTAAAAAAAATAATGATGCAACTGTGGATGAAACAACATCCAGAAAGTGAACATAACCGAAGAAAGATTAATAGATCAAAGATGTTTTATCATCCATAATAAAGTTTTCCCAGATGTGGAAATGCAACATCTAGAAATATTGGATAAAAAGAAAACAAGTGATGATGAACAAGGTGAAGAAACTGCTCCAACACTTGAACAAACTGACCGGCCAGTGGATGTAACCAACATACAGGATGAAGATCCTCCTGTGCAACAACCTGACAGTGTAGTGCTAAGTGGGGAGAACATTGGTGAAGTCAACATCAGATGAGGAATCATCCAGGGGACTCACTTTCGCCACTACTGTTCAACATTGCATTAATTCCACTGACAATAATCCTTCAAAAAACAAAACTGGGATACCAAATCTCAAGCCAACATGGCAAGATAAACCATCTATTATACATGGATGACTTAAAAATGTATGCGAAAAGCCCCACTGAACTTAAATCAATACTCAACACAATTCAACTGTTCAGCAGTGACATCAAAATGAACTTTGGACTTGAAAAATCTGCTATATTATCCATGCAATGAGGAAAAATGGAAAAAATAGAAGGAATAGAACTGGGAAGCATAGTGAAAGCATTAGCAAAGGATGACAGTTACAAATACCTAGGCATATTGGAAGCAGATAACATCTTGAATGGAAAAGTCAAAGAGTCAACACAAAAAAAAATACATTACACTATATTAATATTAAAATCAAAGCTGATTTTAGCGTCGGAGGATATAAGCTGTTCCAAGTAGGATCATCCTTTGCTAATGCTTTCACTATATTTCCATTTCCCAGTTCTATTCCTTCTGTTTTTCCATTTTTCATCAGTGCATGGATAATATAGCACATTTTTCAAGTTCAAAGTTCATTTTGACATCACTAGGATGCTGGCAGCAAACCGTATCAACCATTAGCATCAGTCAATGGTATTTGTAATGCATTTTTAAATGTTCAGTTGGCTGAGTTTCATGTTTAATGAATAAATTTAATAATAATAGTAGTAGTAGTAGTAGTAGTAGTAGTAGTAGTAGTAGTAGTAGTAGTAATAATAATAATAATAATAATAATAATAATAATAATAATAATAATAATGACGACGACAACAAATTTGGATTTGAGTACAGCAAAAATCACCTGGAACATCAGGTTGAGAAAGTTTTAGAGAATGAGAAAGTCAAGATCTTGTGGGACTTTAGAATTCAGACTGACAGGCACTTGACCTACAACACACCTGATATAACAATAGTTGAAAAGAAAAAAGTATGGTTCATTGACATTGCAATACCTGGTGATGCACGAATTGAAAATAAGCAGCAAGAAAAAATCACAAAATATTGGGACTTGCAAATTGAAGTAGAGCGACCGTGGAAGAGAAAGTCGTGTGTTGTCCCGATTGTGATTGGAGCCCTTGGAGCAATACCTAGGGGACTGCCTCGCTATGTGGAGGTTCTAGGTTTGACGGACTTGAGCATTCTGACTCTACAAAGGGCCACCCTGCTTGGAACAGCTTCTATCCTCCGACGTTACCTTGACAGTTCCTAGGTCCTTGGTTAGGACTCGAGCTGTTGAGCTACCAACCAGCCCCAAGGGCTGTGAATCTCACCAAAGATTAACCACAGAATAATAATAATAATAGTAGTAGTAACAACAACAACAACAACAACAATATGCCATCCATTAGCCTGAACCTCCTAACACATTCAGCTTAGGAGATCCTGCAGTTTATGAATCCTTAGTAAGTAGAAAGAAATACTCTTTGGATTTTTCTGCCGAATTCCCAATTTTATGACAAACATAGTTGAGTTATTATGCAAAGTTGTACATGAAGAAGATTTTAACAATGAATTCACTGAAGCTACAGATATATAAATGAGTTTATAGGGAAAGGGGGTGTGAGGGGGGGAATTTAAAAAAATTAAACAATTATGTGTGCAAAATGCTAGATCAAGTAAATGTAGCTCTCATATTTAAACTTTATTTATTAACTGACTGAATTAAGTTTTTAGTTTCCAAAAATTTGCACATATTGTGTCATAACAAATTGATTTGTGCCAATCTGAAACATTTATCTTAATAATTAATGTTGTTTAATTGGAAGGATATTTAAACTTTTTATGTTTTGATCCGTGTATACATGTACACATGCCTTAGTAACATAAAAAATAACACTTGAGTTGATTGCAGCTGATTGTATGGAGAAGGGCATACATTTTTAGCAACAGCTTAGGAATGATATACTTGCATATCAACAGCAAGACAGAGAAAGATTGTTAAGCGAGTCTGTTGTGTTACCATTGCTTAAATCTTCAATTTATGATCAACCACAATTACTTACTGAGAAAAGATATAAGAAAGATCATATGCCTATATCCATCTATCTATTTTTGTTAACTGTTTGTACATATTGTATAGTTGCCAAGTCATACCAACTTTCTGGCCACTTAGTAGACTCTTTGCTCTCTCTCTCCTTTGCTTGGAAGACAAACCATTTTCAGTGTAGCTGGCAATATAAAGCATCTTTCTTTTCCAGCAAATGCAAGTAGTAACAGAATTAAAAACGGAGCAGGATCCAAACTGCTTAGAAACAGATGCAGGAGGTCTGAGTCCTTCCCCGGTTGAATCTCAGACACCGATGGATGCAGACAAGCAGGCTATTTACAGGTAGTACTGTTGACCAATCTTAAGTGGTAAAGTATATTATTATCTTTAATCTGTAGAGTGATTGTTCTCAAACTGTACTTTCTGGGATGAAGTAGACAATCACAGTTGAAAGAGGCCTCCTTCATTTCAGTAGCCAGACTCCTCTGTTTCACCACTTTAGCCAAAATTGAAAACTACTGCAATTTTATTTTCTTGGGTGAGGTCAGGTATACCTGTATACAATGCTAGTATAAAATTGTGTAATAAAGATACCAATCCCAGTGCACCCACAATGTAGAATCAGTACTTTAAAAGCTACCTAAACTCAAACATTTAACAGCAAACGCACCAACAAACTTTATGTATTTTGAATTCTTTATTAAGTTGGATATATATTTTCAGCCATTTTATTACTTACTTAAGTCAATGTTCTGCATGTTTACAAGTGAGTAAGCTTATTAAAGTGAGACTGACAACTCACTGTACTAGCATAAGATAGCAGGGCACATTTTATTTATTTAAGAAAGGTTCATGATCTTTATTACAGATAAAGAGTTTCTATTTGAATATAGATTTTAAAATATTTGTATTCATTATATTTGTATCTCATCACAATCATGAGCAAACTCTTGGTGCTCGGAACATGAAAAAAACCAGTAACAATAAAAATTAAGTTTACACTTGAGAATGCAATATACCATAGTTCCTTCCAAACAGTGCACAAGTAGATTTAAACAGCAAACAAAAGATTAGTTTTCTATTCCAGGTTAGATCAGCCATGAATAGACAGCATCTTAATTATTAATGTAATTTATTTTATTATGTAAGCAGTGTCTAAATTATACCTGTTTTGTCATATTGACTTAGAATTTCTGTAGTCTTATAGTTTGCTCATCTTTAATTCCTAGGCATCCACTGTTTCCCTTATTAGCACTGTTATTTGAAAAATGTGAACAATCTACACAGGGTTCGGAAGGCACAACATCTGCAAGTTTTGATGTAGATATTGAAAACTTTGTTAGGAAACAGGAGAAGGAAGGAAAACCCTTTTTTTGTGAAGATCCAGAAACGGATAATTTAGTAAGTAAAAGCATTTGAGGAAAAAAGTGACATATTTATTTATGTTTCTTTTGTTGTATTTGTACAATTCTTGCTGTTTTAAAATTATGTTTATTTTGACTTTATTTCTTTCCTTGAAACCTGGGATAAAGTATTCTTTGTTTCCAACATGGCCAATGAAACACATAAATATGGATCAAAGGAAGGAAGTATTTCAGCATACATTTCCAAATGTTATTTGGCAAACTGACCTTTTTGATTGTATAACTACAATTATTTTTAGTAGCTAACGTAAAACAGTAAGAATATGGCCATCTCCTCATATAAACAAGCTATGCATCTCCACAAACTACCACGACCCCTAGTAAAAGAGATTGTTCCCCCAAGGAAGTTTCTTTTTCCCCTCTCTTTGTTAGATAAGTAGTTTAATTTAGAGAATAAAATGAAATTTCCTATTTAAATGACTAGGAATTCAGAAAGCACTGAAATAAAGCCTTTTTAAAAAATATAATTAATCTAGCAAAATGTGTACTCCAATTAATGTTTAATGAATTGGTTAAGTGAAATAATATTCAGGTAGTCCTCGATTTATGAAAACAGTTGAGCTCAAAATTTCCATTGCTAAACAAGACAGTTATTGAGTTTTGTCTCATTTTCTGACCTTTCTTGCCACAGTTGTTAAGTGAATCACTGCATTTGTTAAGTTAGTCGCATGGTTGTTAAATGAATCTGGCTTCTCCATTGACTTGGCTTGTCAGAAGGTCATAAAAGGTGAGCATATGACCCCAGGGCACTGCAACATTCATAAATACATGCCAATTGCCAAGCATCTGAATTTTGACCATATGACCATGGGGATACAGCAATGTTCATAAATGAGAAAAATATTCATAAGTAACTTACACCAGGGGTCCCCAACCTTTGCAACTTTAAGTCTGAAGGACTGCAGCTCCCAGACTTCTCCAGCCAGCTTTGCTGGCTGGAGAAGTCTGGGAGCTGAAGTCCTTCAGAGTTAAAGTTGCAAAGGTTGGGGACCCCTGACTTACACAATGTAAGTGTACAAAGTACACTTTTCTGTACTGTTGTAACTTCGAACAGTCACTAAACTAATAATTGTAAGCTGAGGACTACCTGTATTGCAAAGTAAAGCAGCATTAGCCAGTTTTTTTAACGAAAGTCAAACACAAGGTTTATATGAATTCTGTTGTATATGTTGAGTAGCAGTATAGTATGATTTTCAGAAAGCCTTCTCTAGATGACTTCGGTATTTAAAGTGAAATTAATAGAAAGCTCCTCTCAGTGGCCTAATCCACACTATCAAGCTTGCAGACTGAATGCTAAATTGTTTTAATTTGGATTTTAAGGGGTAGAGTTTTTAGGAGTTTTAGCACAGGGTTATTGGTATTTAATTGTTTTTTAATATTTATTGTTTGCTATTTTTTATATAATAATAATAATAATCTTTATTGTCATTGTAAAAATTACAATGAAATTGGTATTTTCCCATTTAATCTCCTATGCACCGCCCCGAGTCCCTTCGGGGAGAGTGGCGTGGTATGTAAATTTAATAAAATCAAAATAAAAAAAGTGGTCGTTTTCATTAAAGAGGAAGGAAAAGCCTTCTCAGCTACCCTTTTCCTCTTAAATCCTAGCATTTCTATTACATTCAACAGCCATGTAGCAAATATTTTTCTTTCTTCTATCTTTCTTTTTGATTTTATACGTGTGTGTATGTGTGTGTATAATGTTTTTATTTATAATTGTCTATGTGGCTTATAAAGTACGGTACCTTGTAAAGATTGGTATATACTGAAAGACAAGAATATAAATAGTTATAGTAAATCTGTTTGCCAACAACTTTTTCAATAATTTGGTACTTCAATAATTTGCCAACAAATTATTCAATCCACTTTTAACATTAGGTAAAGCCCTGTTTCTTTAAACAGATACGTTGTTATTATTATTACTACTACTATTATTGTTCTTTTTACTTTATTCTGTGTATTTAATAACATTTTTTATTTTAATGGTTGTAAATTATAGTCACTGAACTTTATTGTAAACTCTGTCAGGGAGACCAGATATAAATACAGTGTTATCAATAAATGTAATTGAAATGCAGGCATTTTTGTATGTTGTTTTAAAACTCTGTTTGTTTATCCTCAGATGGTAAAAGCAATTCAGGTTCTACGAATTCATCTGCTTGAGCTAGAAAAAGTTAATGAGCTCTGTAAAGATTTTTGTAGTCGCTATATTGCATGTCTAAAGACTAAAATGAACAGTGAAACTCTTCTAAGTGGGGAATCTGGGAGTCCTTATTCACCAGTACAACCCCAGGTAACTTTCATGATAAATAAAGGATATTTTCTTAATTGCTTTGCAATGTACCATATTAAAAAAAAATCAGATTAGATAAAAGAAGATTTTTAAAAATCTTATGCCATCTTAATAATTTGATTAAATGCATAACAATGCGGTTTTAAAATAGATTATCTATGACTTACCAATTAGCACTGTTTAACTCTTTGTGATGTTATTAAAGATACCAGGTTTCCCTTGTGCAGTTCTTAGTAATCCGGTACATGAAATTGTAATTCTTAAAGAATGACTATAATTTATCAACTCTTTGTCTGCAGTCCAGCAACTTTAAACATGATAAAGATAGCTTGGATTTGCTGGAGCAGCTGTCTTCATGGAAAGAGTCACCAGAAAATGTGAGCAGTAGAGCAAAATTGACACAATTATCATTACACTTCTTTGGCACTGTTTCCTTGGCCTAAGTTTTGGGTTGGCTTTGTTCATCTCATTGTAAATAATGGCCCTATCCATAATAGGGGAGTTCTCAGTGGAGGAAGAAAGCTCTTGATAGCTCTCCGTCATATACACAAGACTTCAGAGCATAAGGTTCTTCCGATTCAGTAACTAAATCTAAGCACAAGAAGCCATGTGCATAAGAGACTAGTTGAAAAATATAAATCAGCAGGAATCACTCATCTCATGTTTTTATTCATGAAATACTTCCTTTCCTGGCTGTTTTATGTTGGGAGAAGAATTTAAGAAAATGTGCTGCAAATATTAGACTAAGTCAAAATGAATGCAGACTGTTACCCATTTTTGAACATCCAAGTACCACTTACCACAATTATTAAAATTTAATTGCATTATTTTCTGCCCTGTTATGATGACAAATAATGAGAAACTCTAATATTTAAACCTTAGGCTTCACATAATTAAACAACAACCAAAACTCTGAACGTCCTCTGCAAATCCAATAAAATAAAATAAAAAATCCATCTTAGCCACCCAAAATATATTAAGCAAGACAAGGCACTGGCGATCAAAAGATCAACCACCACTGCATTAATTGAAGGCATGAAAAGCTAACCTGAAACAATATGGATTATAAATGTCCACGATTGACCTATGGACCTTTATTTTGCTACATAATAGTACAGTAATCCCTCATTTTCCGCGGCTTCATTTTCCGCGGCTTCAGTGCTTCGCGGGTTTTTCAATAGCAAAAAAATGCATCGGTAGGAGGCAAGCGTCCCCTAGTGCTTGCTTTAAACGATGTCCACCAACTCAAGTTTCCGGTATAGATATACAGAATCCTACTTCGCGGTTTTTCAGTTTCCGCGGAAGGGTGCGGTCCCGATTAACCGCGAAAAACGAGGGATTACTGTATAATTATCGAAAAATGTGTCCCAATTGGCAATTAAATTTTTATAATAGTAATGAAAGTTATGTGATTTCCCCCCCAGTTCAAATAGTTACATAATTTACGATTTCTGTTTAAACCTAAGTAATATGGGCACCAATTCAGTCCTCAACTTACAGAAATTCATTTGATGACCATTCAAAGTTATACAATGGCACTGAAAAATGTGACTTATGACAATTTTTTTAGAGTTACGACCTTTGCAGCATCCTCATGATCATGTGATCAAAATTCAAATGCTTGGCAACTGGTTTATATTTATGACTGTTGCTGGGTGCCAAGGTCATGTGATCACCTTTTGCAACCTGACAAGCAAAGTGTATGGGGAAACCATATTCACTTAACACAGGGGTCTCCAACCTTTGCAACTTTAAGTCTAAAGGACTTCAGCTCCCAGACTTCTCCAGCCAGCTTTGCTGGCTGGAGAAGTCTGGGAGCTGAAGTCCTTCAGACTTAAAGTTGCAAAGGTTGGAGACCCCTGACTTAACAATCAGGTTACTAACATAAAAACTGCCGTGATTCACTTAACAACTGTGGCAAGAAAGATAGTAAAATGGAGCAAAACTCACTTAACAACATAAACTTTAGGCTCAGTTGTAGTTGTAAGTTGAGGACTATCTCTATTTAAATTTCAGAATAGGGTCTGCCAAAGTAAATTCTTCATTCATTGGATCAGAGTTTATTGGAGATAAAATACAACTAAAAATAAATCTCTGCATGATAATGTTGCTGCCCATGTGCTTACCACTTATGCACAGGTCAACAACACATGCAAATGCAATTTTGCATTTGGATTTAATGGACATTCTGCTCTAACCCTTCCCCATTATTATATCTCTACTAAAGTCACTGTATTGTTTATGCGTAGACTGTCAGGGCCAATCCAAAATGCTGGTGTTAAATGTAAAAAACTCTTTAACAGTGCAGTGCCAGGATATATTGGACAATACCTTGCAAAACTGATTCTGCCCGTTTAGTCTGGTCCTCAAGACCTGACCTGAGAGTTCTTGCCATTCTTATGGTTATTACAAGTTTTCTCTGAAAGAGCCCCTACCTTTGGGGATACATTTTCCCCCCCCAAGGTCCAAGCATCTCTCACTTTCCTGAAATTCCATAAACAAACTTAAAAAGTTTTATTTCAACATGTTTTTGACCTCAGCTGCATGACTGATGCCAAATATCTTGGTTTGATCCTCACTTTTTGGTGGTTTGTTTTTAATATTGATTTGCATTTAGTTATTCATTATTATTATTATTTACTTTATTCATAAAACATGAAACTCAGCCAACTGAACATTTAAAAATGCATTGCAAATACTATTGACTGGTGCTAATGGTTGCTACAGTTTCATTTATTCATTATTTTTATTTTTATTATTATTATTATTTTTATTATTATTATTATTATTATTATTATTATTATTATTATTATTATTATTATTATTATTATTATTATTATTATCATCATCATCATCATCATCATCATCATCATCATCATCATCATCATTATTATTATTATTATTATTATTATATTTGGGGGATGGAGATGGGGATATTGTATATTGCCCCGACATGTTTGAGATTGGAATAGAATAAGTACTATGAAAAAATAAATCCTTTAAATAGTTTGTGGTATTCATCTTCATTACTATAAGAACTCTCCTAGAAATCCATTAGAAACATATATTTATCACTTACAGAAGAAAATTAAGTTAATTATGGATAGTTTAAAATATTAATATATGTTTTTAGTAAATTAATATTTGTTCATTGAATTTCATTGAATATTTCATGTCAACCTCATGTCAACTTATTAAATTGTATTCTTGTATTTCATATATTAGATTGTATTTTGTTTGATGATTTACTAATTTAGGTAAATATTTTAAATCTGAACTTTTAACATATTTTAAAAATCATCTTTGCCGCTCAGGTTTAAGATGCTCAGGAAATCTTTAAGACTAAAAATCTGTACAATTTATTTATTCTTCCTTTTTAAAAAAAAAATCTAGGTAAAGTACCAATAGCTATTTCCAAATATTCATGCCATTATCTCTAGCAATTTGATATACAGATTCAAGCTTTCATTATGCTAGGAATAGTATTTAGTGGTATAGGAACTGGTGTGGTTTAATTATAATTCCACATTTTTATGGTTGCTTAAACCAGGGGTCTGCAAAGTTGGCTCTTTTAAGACTGGGGGACTTCAACTCCCAGAATTCTGCAGCCAGCAGAGCTGGCTGGGGAATTCTGGGAATTGAAGTCCCCCAGTCTTAAAAGAGCCAACTTTGCAGACCCCTGGCTTAAACTATTCTATGAATGTTTCAATATTGGAAAGAAAGATAACGTTTTAGAATCAACATATACATATTGACAAACTATAATTTCTTGCTTAGTTATTCTTTTCGTTGAAATTGTTTTCATAATGTATTTTTAAATCATAATTGTTGTCAATACCATTATATATATTTTTTCACATCTCTCTCTCATTTGAAATAATTTAACTGAAATCATGGGAACATTCATAAACATAAAGCTATGTAATTCTTCTTCTTGTTGTTTCTAGCCAATTCACAGTGCCATCACAGGTACACTAAGTCCCCAGGGGATTGTGGTACCTGCATCAGCACTACAGCAGGGAAATGTAACTATGGCAACGGTTGCAGGTAAGAAACACTAAACATTTAAATGTTGCATTTTATCTAAGTATGTGGATATATGTGTTTTTGTGCTTCTGGTTTTTTAATAGTTTCTAAAGAGAAAAATTACTATAAACATTATTTTTAATACATACTACGGTATCTACTTATGTTGAGATAATGAAACAGCATTTTAAACAATAGCTTTATTCTTCGAAGAGTAATTTATCTAGCCTTACCCTTCTTAGGAAATAATGAAAAGAAAATGAAGGCAAATATATATATATATATTTAAGTAATTTAAAATATTCACAACATAATAACTACATTGTCTAATAATATCAAATATAGTAAAATTCTTAGTCACATACACAACAGAAGTTAAAGAAGTAAAAATGCAGGTTTTGCTAGCACTATTAAAGCCATGACTATTTTGCCATCTTGACTTTTTGGACCTTGGGAGCACCCTTAACTGAATTTCTGCTTCCATAAAAGTAAAGCATTCTATGGAAAAGTATTCACTTTTGCATTTTAAAAATAGTTTTGCATTTTAACCACAGCTGTATATATATATTTAATAATAACTAAGCATCAATTAACGTTTTATCTCTTGTTTTCTTATTTTCTTGATTGCTGCACTCTTTCAAGGTGGCACAGTGTATCAGCCAGTAACAGTGGTCACACCTCAAGGACAAGTAGTAACACAAGCACTGTCCCCTGGAACCATCAGGATCCAGAATTCACAGGTTTGTTCTACTCATTTCATAGAGTGGTTTACAGCAGGGGTCCCCAACCCCCGGGCCGCGGACCGGTGCCGGTCTGTGACTTGATAGGAACCGGGCCGGAGGGCCGGAGAGGAGGAGGAGGCAATCCCCTGGGCAGAGTGCACGCCGGATGTGGGAGAACGCAGGCGTGGCCGTTTGCGCTGTTTGAGGCCCTAGAGGGCCGAGTGAGCCGACTCCCCCCTGTGTGCGCATGCGCCGCCTGTTTCCCCCCCCCCCCACTCCTCCTCTACGCCAGCTGGTCTGCAGAATTTTTTAAAAAATAAAACCGGTCCCTGGTGCAAAAAAGGTTGGGGTTTACAGTAGAAGAAGCCAGGATTTCAATAAGATGTGGAATAGGTTTTCTATACAATGAATTTATATATTTTTAATAAGTCTAATGTGGGGGGGAAAGTAAAAGAGCATCTTTATATACCATCCATAAAATGAGTGGCCAGAACTGCATTTAATTTTCAAAATTCATAGTCAGAGAGGTCTCAGAGGGCACAAACAGAGAGTTTTGAATACTCATACATCAGAGGGGCAACATCTTTGCCCCTGACTGAATATGTTGTTCCACACATTACAATGTCCCTGATTTTACCTCATAAATATAAAGGGGATAAATACTCCTGAGAGTTACAGAGAATCCATATTCATCCATTTTAATATGGAGTTTGTGAATACTTTGCTTGAATGTTCCCGTAAAACAAAATTCCAGTAAAATTCCGTGTGGATAGAAAACATTTAATGAGCATAGGGTTAGAACTTTTTCTCATAATTTGATAGTTTTCCACATGTTTGTTAAGAATTCAGCACTGACATAGTTTTTGCATTCAATATGAAATAGTACATGTGTAGCGCTCCTTCTACTTTTAATACAAAAGTTGTGCTCTTTAATTATTCTTGTGAAATATTAAGAATGTTTTGATAATGTTTATGGCGTTTTAATAAAGTTCTGCTATTGTGTAGCTCCAGTTACAATTAAACCAAGATTTAAGCATCTTGCATCAAGATGATGGATCGTCAAAGAATAAAAGGGGCGTTCTTCCAAAACATGCTACAAACGTGATGAGATCTTGGCTTTTCCAGCATATAGGGGTAAGAATTTATCTCATGGATTGGGAACACTTTTCTAAAAAAATATTTCTTACTGATTATAATTTTTAACTATTTTATTGATTAATTGAATATGTGCCATCAAGTTGGACGGAGTCTTCATGACTATACAGACACATTTTCTCCAGGAGGAAGTGTCCCCAGCTTGCTCCTTCGGATCTTCCAGTGGTGCACACGTCGCTGCTGTAATTGACTCCATCTGCCTTTTCTCTGGTCTTTTCTCTAGGACTTCACCTACTAGTCAATAATTTAAGCTTGACCATTTGTACTTTGAGTGAGACTTTGGTATTGATTGATTCAATGACCTGTTTCTTTGTTTCCTTGGCTATTTTCTCCTGTACCAATTTCATGAAGGACAATACTTTTTAAAGTCTATTTCCGTGATGGCGAGCCTATGGCACAGGTGGCACACGTAGCCATATTTGCCAGCACAGCAGCCCTCAGCTCCGGCGCACATGCACGCACTGGCCAGCTAATTTTCAGCCTTCCAGAGGACCGGGAGAGGCCATTTTCGCCCTCCCCAGGCTTCAGGAAAGCCTCCAGAGCCTAGGGAGGGAGAAAAACAGGCCTGACAGACCAGCCGGAATTTCGTTCCCGAACTTCTGGTTGGGCTGTTTTTCACCTTTATTTTATTTATGTTTGCTTTCAAATGCTGTACACAGCAGATAAATCAAAATTTTCTTATACTACTGCTGTCTCTTGGGTTTGACATAATTCTGCTTTATGAGCCATGTAAATAGAAACAGCCTTGGTTTTCTTGTGGGGGGATAGAGTTGCTTGCACCTAGAATGTCTCCATTAATAAAAATCAGTGCATTTTTGCTTCCTGTGGTATGTTATGTATGGGAAGACTGAAATAATTCCACTCTGTGTTTAATGCAGTGTGATTTAATGTGATACCATTCTTACAAATAGTTTCTATGTCTTTTTTGTTTAGGCAAGTTTTCTTCTATTTTTTCACCAAATGCTATTTTAGAAGTAACGAATGCCATTAATTTTAGAACTATCAGTTCAAAATGGCATTACTGGTTTGGCTGTTATGTTTTTTTCAATGTCAAGTATGAAGTGAATTGATTTTAAAATAGCAATAAACATTTTGCTCAGATGCTGATTATCTTCCTAATCATACAATAATGAGGAAGGAGAAGCTGACATATCTTTCTTACATGAAACCAACCTAATGTGGCCCTGGCAGCAAATTCTGTATTTATTTTATTTATTTATTTATTAAATTTATAAACCGCTCCACTCTCCCCGCAGGACTCGGGGCGGTGCACAGGAAATTAAAATAGAAAAAAGTAAAAACATAGCGATTAATAAATACTAAAAGCAAATTAAATCCCGATAACCCTGTGCTAAAATCCTAAAACCATTAAATATCCTAAAAGTCATACCCCTTAAAATCCAAATTTAAAACAGTTTAGTCTTCAGTCAAATTTGATGGTAAAGATTAGGCCAGGCCGGCGAGATGAAAAAAGTGCGTTTTCAAGCTTTGGCGGAAGGAGCGGAGGTCCGTGATCGTTCTGAGTTCGGGGGGTAGGTCGTTCCAGAGGGTTGGGCCCGCCACAGAGAAGGCCCTTCCCCTGGGCGTCGCCCGCTGGCACTGCCTAGTGGACGACACCCTCAGGAAAGCCTGGGGAGGGTGAGTTGCACATGAAGGTGGTCACGCAATAGCACGCACACACACAATTTTGGCATGCTTTTAGAAAAAGGTTAGCCGTCATTGGTCTATTTCTATGGCTCCACTTGAAAAAAAAAGTTAAATTGATTTGCTAAAGATGAATCAGACTTTCAGTGAATGCTCTTATGTAAACTTGTGATTTTCTGGTTTTATTTCATTTTTATGAGGATTTTTAAAAAAAATCATGTGCTCCTTCAATCAGTAGTCTTTTGAGAGCTATATTTAAGTTTTTGTCAGTCTAAACACTTCCTCCGGGTTTGGGAGAAATTCACTGTATAAAATGTTTAGTTATATGCAGACGCAGGATTGTTATGTGATCTGCTTTACTAAATGTACTCCATAGTCAAAAGGGGCCCCATGTGTTGTTAGTTTAGGATCACACATTTATCCTGTGATTTATATAGTCATAATCAGCTTATTCATTAACTGAAAGATCATATCAATGTTGCCACAAGTTTTTTTTTTTTTACATACATGCTCTGTCTATATCATTATAACATTTAATCCATGGGTACTACATAGTGCTGCTGGTTTTGATTAAAGGAGACCGCACTGTACAACTTTTATTATATCCATAATGAAGTGATATTTGTCATCAAATGTATTATGGAAACAACATTCGACTGTCTCTCTAGTAAATTGAGATGTTGAATTTTTTTCATAATAGAAAATACAAATCAAAATAAATTGATGGGGAAGGGAAAGGGGGGAAGGAAAAATATGGGAAGAGAAGAAGAAAGGGTTAACTTTCAACTTTTTTCAGCACCGTAGAATAAAAATAATAAGGTATGTCCTCAACTACTGCATCAAGTGCGCACATGAGCAAACCGGCAGTAGTGCTGGCCGGAACCCAACCCTGCATGCAATGGTCTCAAATAATCATTCTATTGCACTATCAAGGCACATTTCTCAACATATATCATCTTCCCTTCCGATGTGCAATATCTAAGATCATCTAATACAGGGGTCCCCAACCTTTGCAACTTTAAGTCTGAAGGACTTCAGCTCCCAGACTTCCCCAGCCAGCAAAGCTGAAGAGCTGAAGTCCTTCAGACTTAAAGTTGCAAAGGTTGGAGACCCCTGATCTAATACTAAACAAAGAAAGAAAAGAATTATTTATTTATTATTTATTAAATTTTTATACCGCCCTTCTCCCTTCCGGGACTCAGGGCGGTGTACAGGCACTAATAAAAGGCAATGATATAAAAGGAATTGCATCTGCATTATTATTCTTTGTTGGAGGTTTGTCTTAAAAGTCCATACTTCCAGCTTCCCAGCCTCCAGTCAAGAAATGGGTATCCGGATTGTTAAATGTTCCTGCTCAATGGGATGCTATAAAGTGTCACACCTGATTGTAATAAAAGAAGGAAGAAGGAAGTCCGTGCCGTATTGGCTTCTTCCAACAGCAGAATCCTCCCTTCCCGCATGTTTTCAGGCTTTCAATGCCTACGGCTATAGGTAGGAAGACGGGGGCATCTCGGGAGTAAAGACTTCGGTGTCAAGTGCCGAGTCCCCCTTCTGCCACCATGAAAATCACCCCCATCCCATTCATTCCAGTTAAATGTGTGTAGGGTGATAGGGTTAGTTTTAAATGGATAGTGAGGCTTATTTGCCAGCCTCCCAGTTGGCAAAACAGAATTTTTCACCAACTGGAAGGGATGTGTGTCTGAGAGAGGGGGGCAGAGGGAGAGAAAGAAGGAGAAAAATAAAGAAAGATAGAGAAAGGAAGGAAGGAAGAGAGAGAGAGAGAGAGAGAGAGAGAGAAAGAAAGAAAGAAAGATGGAGAGAGACACACAAGAAAGAAAGGAAGGAAGAATGAAGGAAGGAAGGAAAGAAGGAAGAAAGGGAGAGAGAGACACAAGAAAGAAAGAGAAAGAGAGAAAGAAAAAAGAAAGAAAGAAAAAGAAAGAAAGAAAGAAAGAAAGAAAGAAAGAAAGAAAGAAAGAAAGAAAGAACTTATGATCACAACTGAGCCCAAACTTTTGGTTGCTAAGTTTTAGGATATTCAGCCTTATATTGGGATGACAATATATATGACCCTATGTTCTTAAAGAGTCCATGTAGCTTTAAGAACTATGTGTTGATTTCTGATTGGCTGTGATTCTCAGCTCTACCATAAAGGAAGCTCAGGAACACAGTCCATTCCCTTTTCGATCCCATTTGATTCCTGTCGTTTTCCTGTGCTTACTGTTTACCACTGAGGAAGAAGCTGAAGTCTGAAGAAGTATTGTTTTGCATCACTGTAAGATAACTCTGTGTTTGGTGAAGGACTGTTATTGTTTTGAGAAGTTAGTATCACTGGTCGGAAGAAGTATTTTAATTGCTACAAAGTAAAGACTATTTATTTTCTTACTATCAGAGTTTGTAGAGTTTGTGTGTGGTTAAAGCAACATATCTCTTTACTGTCTGGTGTATTACACTATTCCGCATTTATTTACTAACACTGGTTACGGGACCAGAGTTGTAACACTGGTTCTGAACCCAGAGTTGCTAACACTAAGCAACAGCGTTGTTAAGTGATTTTCACCACATTTTCCAAGTTGGCCACTCCCACCCGGTTACCCGACTGTCAAGCCACTCCCACCCAGTCACATAGCTGCCGAGCCACTCCTACAAAACAGGCCACACCTACAGAATAGGTTCTAAAAAAATTTGAAACCCACCACTGGCTGGAGTCAACATCTTTTTGGAGAAAAAGGGAGGTGCCAGAGGGCCTTGCAGACATTGGATTACTCACTTGTTAAAATCCAATGAAACAAAACTAAACAACTATCATCCTAGGAAGGTTTACTGAAAATGGGGACTGAAGTGGCAGAAGGTTGTTGAAGATAAACATTATTTGGTTCCTGGACAGTCTTGAGTTCAGACCTGGCCATGGACAAAAGTTTCATTAGTTGGTCACATTGATGACTTTTTGTTGGTCCTGTGAATGGAGGCGACACAGGTATCTTTGTTCTCCTAGATCTTTTAACACAGGGGTCTCCAACCTTTGCAACTTTAAGTCTGAAGGACTTCAGCTCCCAGAATTCTCCAGCCAGCTTTGCTTTAAAGCAGGGTGGAGAAGTCTGGGAGCTGAAGTCCTTCAGACTTAAAGTTGCAAAGGTTGGAGACCCCTGTCCTAGATCTTTTAGCAGGTTTTGATACTGTGAAGCATGGATTTTTTTTGGACTGCTTGCAAGGGTTTGAAATTGTATGCTTCATCAATTTGGAGCGAAGTATCATCAGTATGTTGATCATGAGAGAATTCTAATAGAATAGTAGAAACATTTGCTCTTTATTTTGTGATTATCTGCACATAATCATGCGCATGCGTGAAAGAAAGATGGAGACCAACCTCTGAACACCGGAGAAGGCGAGGGAAGGCCTTTAGCCCATGAGGACGTTAGCCGGTCGATCCTTGGCTTCGGTTAGCCTGCCCTGTCGAGCCGCCACCCCCGCTAACACACTGGAGCATTTACGGCTCCTCGGGCGGCATGGGCGAGCAGGAAGCCAGAGTTGAAAATGGAACTGGCGTGGCAGAGCCGTCATGCCAACCATCCCCCGCTACACATTGAAGCGATTTGTGATTATTGGGGATGACGCGGGCAAGCGGCAACAGGAGCAGAACCGGAGCCGGAGTCGGAGCAATTCAGGCACCCAATCAAACGGACTACCGAGCGGTAAGACTGATGCGGACAACCGACGCAGCATGGAAAATCAGCGCGGCGCGGCACAGCACATCATGGTGAATTAACTGAATTAACTGCCGATCAACATGGCGCTGCTCAGGCGAGCAACCCTAGGACAGAAACAAGGGGCTGAAGCGACCATATGGGGGCAGAGGCGATTAGTAAGCCCTGACCCAGTGTCCATAGAAATGGCCCAAACGCCGGCTCGAACATCGGACGATTAACATCTGGCCTGATTTACGACCTTAGCCTAAAGGTAACCCGAACATCAGCCAAGGGTGCCCGGCCTGAAATTCAATCTCGGCCCACTGGCAGCAATTTTTCCACCTTCCTCATAACGATGATAGACTTATCCTACTTTAATCAATGGATCCAATGTCTCTTAGGAAATTGACCTCTCTACATCATCCTCATCGTTTTGTCTGCTTAACCACCTTCTACACTCTCCTGCCTGAGAACTCTAAGACCAATTACTCTCCTGCTTTTTATCGATCTATCTGAACTCTGGACTTATGAATTATTTAAACTATGAATTTAATGTCATCATCTAAATCCTCCTGCTAGATGCCCTCCCTTCCATGATTAGATCTGTAATGGATTTTTTCCCCCCTCGGGGCTATTGCAACTAGATCTCCTTCCTGCACTTTATCATATTTCCCACGTATTCAAGAGCTACCCTTCTCTCCCTACGGGAGTCTCCTCTCGCACATGTCTGGCCCTCAGAACTAACGAGGACCCACCTCGAGGATGGGCTTATTAGTCAAGAGAGGTGGAAGAAACGCAAGCTACGCAGATTTTTAACTAACTTTTTATTTCGGGTTTTAAGAGGTTCCAGGGTAGTGGGTGGATCCATTTACACTGGCTCAACTGAACTGAATGCTATTCCAGCTGAGAGCGGTGAGAGTGAGGGTAGAGGGTCCGACATTGGGAGGGGGGTGGGGGTTGATCCCACAGAGGGCCGTTCCATCATGACGGTCCTAGGGAGGGGTAGGTCTGACGGGAGCCGGGGGCCATATCAAATGTCGGGGGGGCGTACCCGCTGTCTACAAGCGGTCGCCCGCCCCAACCCCCAGGGCTCCTCTCGAAACCTAGGAGGCTGGGGATTACAGAGCCCAGGCCCTAGGCTGTTGTTGTGCAACGCCAGGTCCGTGGGGAACAAAGGCCCCCTCATTTATGATCTAATTTCAGAGGGGGAACCAGACCTGGTGGGTATTACGGAAGCCTGGTTGGGGCACAAGGGAGGTACTCCCTTCGTTGAGATGTGCCCCCCAGGTTACCTGGCACTTCATCAGCCAAGGGCCCAGGGCAGGGGTGGAGGTGTGGCGATTATTATCAAGGAAAGTCTTAAGCCAAGGGAGACCACTGTGCCTCATGTAGTCGGGTGCGAATCCCTGTATGTGAAGTGGGGACTTGGGAGGCAGCTGGGCCTGCTGGTCGTGTACCTGGCTCCCCGCTACGTGTCAGCGGCCCTACCTGAGCTCCTTGAGGTGATCGCTGAGGTGGCAGTTATTACCCCCAGACTTATAGTCATGGGAGATTTCAACCTGCCATCGGTGGGCGATTCATCTGGGACGGCTTGCGAGTTCATGGCCTCCATGACGGCCATAGACCTGACCCAGGTAATTCAAGGCCCCACACATACGGGGTGCCTCTGGCCAGTGGTTGAGTGATCTACGAGTAGGGGAACTAGTCATCGAACCCCTGTCATGGTCAGATCACTCTCTCCTTCAGCTGGACTCCCAACTGCTACACCCTATTGTGGGTAGGCGGAACCAGAGATACCAAAATGGTTCCACCCCTGAAAGGTTCCAGATGGAGCTTGGGCCTATACCTGTAACCCTAACCCGCGACTCGGCTGAGGACCTAGTGGCAGCATGGAATAGTGCTGCCGCAGGGGCCTTGGACCGGGTCGCGCCCTTGCGGCCTCTCACACGGCGCCAATCCACCCTGGCTCCCTGGTTTTCTGAAGAGCTAAGGGCGATGAAACGCCGCAAGAGACGCCTAGAGAGCAGGTGGAGAGCCACTCTCTCCGAATCCGATCGAACACAGGTGAGGTCCCATTTAAGGACCTACCTAGTGGCGATAAGAATGGAGAAACATAATCATCTCGCCACCCTTATCGCATCCACAGATAACCGCCCTGCCGCCCTGTTCAGAGTGACCCGCTCCCTTCTTCAACAAGGGTCTCGGGAAGTTCCTTTGCAGGGCAGAGCAGAGGAATTTGGAATCTATCTGCAGGACAAAATCCCTCGGATCCGAGACGACTTAGCCTCCACTCCGATAAATCTGGGCGGATCATCCGAGACAGGTCTTGAGACCGTTTTGTGGGATGAATTCGACTTTGTTACTTCCAAAGACATGGACAGGTTGCTGAGGCGGCTGAATGCCATCACATGTTTATTGGACCCGTGTCCCTCCTGGCTGGTACTGGCCTCCTGGGAGGTGTCTCGTGGCTCGCTCCAGGAAATAGTGAACGCTTCTTTGAGTAGAGGGTTCTTGCCAGCCGTCTTGAAAGAGGCGGTGGTGAGACCCCTCCTCAAAAAGCCTTCCCTCAACCCAGCGTCATTAACTAATTATCGTCCAGTCTCCAACCTTCGCTTTCTTGCAAAGGTTGTTGAGAGTGTGGTGGCACAACAGTTCCCTCGACATCTGGAGGAAACTGACTATCTAGACCCGTGCCAGTCCGGCTTCCGCCCCGGGCACAGCACTGAGACGTCGTTGGTTGCACTGATAGATGAACTCTGGAGGGTCAGAGACAGAGGTCATTCCTCTGTCCTGGTCCTGTTAGACCTCTCAGCGGCTTTCGATTCCATCGATCACGATATCGTATTGCACTGACTGGAGGGATTGGGACTGGGGGGCACTGTACTGCAGTGGTTCTCCTCCTACCTTTCTGGTCGATCGCAGTTTGTGTTGATGGGGGGAGAGAGGTCGACATCGAGGCCCCTAATATGTGGGGTGCCTCAGGGGTCGGTCCTCTCGCCCCTCCTGTTCAACATCTACATGAAGCCGCTGGGTGAGATCATCCGTGGTTGTGGGGTAGAATACCAACAGTACGCTGATGATACTCAGTTGTACATATCTACCCCCAACCACCCCAGCAATGCTGTCGAAGTGATGTCCCGGTGTTTGGAAGCTGTGCGGCTCTGGATGGGAAGTAACAAACTTCGGCTCAACCTGTACAAGACCGAGTGGCTTTGGTTCCCAGCGTCCCGACATAGCCAGCTGATCCCATCGCTGGTTATCGGGGGCGAGTCACTAGCCCCCGTTGAGAAAGCCCGTAACTTAGGCGTCCTCTTGGATTCACGGCTGTCCTTAGATAGCCATATAGCAGCCGTGACCAAGGGGGCTTTTTACCAGGTATGTCTGATAAGCCAGTTACGTCCCTTTCTTAACCGGGATGCCCTCCGCACTGTCACTCAAGCACTCATGACACCCCGGCTAGACTATTGCAACGCTCTCTACATGGGGCTCCCCTTGAGGTGCATCCGGAGGCTCCAGTTGGTACAGAGTGCGGCCGCACGAGGAATCATGGGAGCCTCTTGATGCTCCCATATAACACCTCTCCTACGCGAGCTGCATTGGCTACCGGTGGCCTTCCGGGTTCACTTCAAGGTGCTTGTCACCATCTTTAAATCGCTCCATGGCTCGGGGCCTAGTTACTTGCGGAACTGTCTCCTACCACATACCTCCCACCGACCGATTCGCTCCCAGAGGGAGGGCCTCCTCAGGGTGCCGACCGCCGGTCAATGCCAGCTGTCGTCATCCAGGGGTAGGGCCTTCTCTGTGGCAGGCCCACCCTCTGGAACGACCTGCCCCCCGACCTTCGCACTATCACGGACCTTCCCCTCTTTCGCCGCTCACTCAAGACTCATTTCTTCCAACAAGCTGGAGTAGCCTAGAATTTTAGACCTCATATACGCCAAAACTCCAACCAAACTAGTAAATGGTTAATAGGTTAATGGGAATTTTAGTACAAGTTAATTTAATTAATTTTAATTCTTTTATTATATATGTTATTATTTATTATGGTAGATTTATCTGTACACCGCCCTGAGTCCATTTCGATGGAGATAGGTGCGATTTACAAATCGAAATAAATAAATAAAAATAATTTGAATCAAGCATTTTAGGAAGGAGATTTCCTATGAGCCTATAATTTCTAATTTGAGAGAAGTTTGGAAGTATGAAGAATACTATAAGTTGCCTATGAATACACAGCAGGATTTTAATTGGTGGGAAATGGAAATCTGAATACTGTCCTTACATTAGTATTACTTAATAAATCACACCCTGTAATTAATGGCATTAAAAGAACTTAGCAGGTACAAATGAGTTAAATGGCTGACAGTTGAAATCAATGCAGGATGCATTATAGAACAGGGGTCCCCAACCTTTTTTGCACCAGGGACCGGTTTCATTTTAAAGAAAACTCTGCGGACCGGCTGAGTGGCTCAGCAGTCATGTGACTGGGTGGGCGTGGCCAATTTGGAAAATGTGAAACTCACTTAACAACGGTCTTGGTTAGCAACCAAACTTTTGGGCTCAATTGTGGTCATAAGTTCTCTCTCTCTCTTTCTTTTTCTTTCTTTCCTTCTGTCTTTCTTTCTCTCTTTCTCTCTCTTTCTCTGTCTCTTTCTTTCCTTCCCTCTTTCTTTCTCTTTCTCTCTCTCTTTCTTTCTCTTTCTCTCTTTCTTTCTCTTTCTCTCTTTCTTTCTCTCTTTCTCTTTCTTTCCCTATTTCTTTCTTTCTCTCTCATTTTTTCTTTCTTTCCCTCTTTCTCTCTCCCTCTCTTTCTTTCTCTCTCTCTCTTTCTGTTTCTTTCTTTCCCTCTCTTTCTCTCTTTTTCTCTCTCTTTCTTTCCTTTGTCTCTTTCTTTCTCTTTTTCTCTGTCTGTCTTTCTTTCTCTCCCACTTTCTTTTTCTTTCTTTCCCTTTCTCTCTTTTTCTTTCTGTCTCTCTCTCCTTCGTCCGCCCATCTCTGTCACTCTCTGTGTGTGTGTGTCTGTCTGTCTCGCATTCAAGCACTTAATCATTCATTCTGTGTCTCTGTCTATCTTTCTCTCCCTCCCACTCTGTGTGTGTGTGTGTGTGTGTCACTCTCTCTGATTCCCTCCCTCCCCGTCTCTCTCTGTGTCTATGCCTCTCTCTGTTGGTCTGTCGTCGTCCCGGTCCCGTCCCGTCCCCCCCCCCCACCGCGGAGCCTCCTCAGCCCGGCTCGACTCGTTCACTTGCCTTAGCCTGCCCCACCCGGGCGGCCACCGCTGCGCTTGGTCGCTCGTGCACTCGGTCAGTGCACTGAGAAGGCTCCGTGGGGAGTGGGGGGAGGAACCTCCGCAGCCTCTGGAAGAAGACGAGTAGCTGGCATGCCGGTTGGGGAAGCTCTGTGGGGGCAGGGAGGAAGGGAATCCGCGGCCGGTAGGGAGGACTGCTGCGGAGTCCCTTTCTCCCTGCCCCCCCAGGAGTCCCACCGTCGACAAGGGTGGAAGAAGAGGTGCACTTCAAGCGCGCGAACAGCCCCGCCTGCGTTCTCCCGCGCGCTTTGCCCAGGGGGCTGCCCCCTCCTCCCTCCTCCTCCTCTACGGCCCTGCGGCCCGGCTCCCACCCAGCCACGGACCGGCACCGGTCCGCGGCCCGGGGGTTGGGGACCCCTGTTATAGAAAGATTAATTTAGCTGGTCATATTTTATTTTATTAATGGACAGTTAAGTTCTATTAAAATGCTTGTGGAGTATTAAATCTCTTTTCAATTTCAATTTTCTTTTATACTGTAAGAGAAATTTGAAACGTGTTACCACTGATTGCCTTGTGGGAAATATCTCTAAAAAAAGAGAGTAAAAAAGCTGATCCCAGACTTCTCCAGCCAGCTTTGCTTTAAAGCAGGGGTCTCCAACCTTTGCAACTTGAAGTCTGAAGGACTTCAGCTCCCAGACTTCTCCAGCCAGCTTTGCTTTAAAGCAGGGGTTTCCAACCGTTGCAACTTGAAGTCTGAAGGACTTCAGCTCCCAGACTTCTCCAGCCAGCTTTGCTTTGAAGCAGGGGTCTCCAACCTTTGCAACTTTAAGTCTGAAGGACTTCAGCTCCCAGACTTCTCCAGTCAGCTTTGCTTTAAAGCAGGGCTCTCCAACCTTTGGAACTTGAAGTCTGAAGGACTTCAGCTCCCAGACTTCTCCAGCCAGCTTTGCTTTAAAGCAGGGGTCTCCAACCTTTGCAACTTGAAGTCTGAAGGACTTCAGCTCCCAGACTTCTCCAGCCAGCTTTGCTTTAAAGCAGGGCTCTCCAACCTTTGGAACTTGAAGTCTGAAGGACTTCAGCTCCCAGACTTCTCCAGCCAGCTTTGCTTTAAAGCAGGGGTCTCCAACCTTTGCAACTTTAAGTCTGAAGCACTTCAGCTCCCAGACTTCTCCAGCCAGCTTTGCTTTAAAGCAGGGGTCTCCAACCTTTGGAACTTGAAGTCTGAAGGACATCAGCTCCCAGACTTCTCCAACCAGCTTTGCTTTAAAGCAGGGGTCTCCAACCTTTGCAACTTGAAGTCTGAAGGACTTCAGCTCCCAGACTTCTCCAGCCAGCTTTGCTTTAAAGCAGGGGTCTCCAACCTTTGCAACTTTAAGTCTGAAGCACTTCAGCTCCCAGACTTCTCCAGCCAGCTTTGCTTTAAGGCAGGGGTCTCCAACCTTTGGAACTTGAAGTCTGAAGGACATCAGCTCCCAGACTTCTCCAGCCAGCTTTGCTTTAAAGCAGGGGTCTCCAACCTTTGCAACTTTAAGTCTGAAGCACTTCAGCTCCCAGTCTTCTCCAGCCAGCTTTGCTTTAAAGCAGGGGTCTCCAACCTTTGCAACTTTAAGTCTGAAGCACTTCAGCTCCCAGTCTTCTCCAGCCAGCTTTGCTGGCTGGAGAAGTCTGGGAGCTGAAGTCCTTCAGACATAAAGTTGCAAAGGTTGGAGACCCCTGCTCTAGCTGAATCTCTAGCATGTTTGTTTTAAATAATGTGTATGGTATTCTTAGCTGTAATTGCTATATTGTTTATGAACTTCTTTGGACAGATGGTTATAAAAATGAGATATGAGTGGTTGTAATAAAGACTAAGACACTGTTTTAATGATTAATGTAATTTATTTAAAAATAAATTTAATTCAAAAACAATAATTAAAATATTTCTTTCTGTAGCATCCATACCCAACAGAAGATGAGAAAAAACAGATAGCAGGACAAACAAATCTTACCTTACTCCAGGTTAACAACTGGTAGGTTGGACAGTATTATTTTATAGTTCTATCATATCTTCCTTCTGGGAAACTCAAAGTAATGTACATTATAGATCTCATCATATTTTACCCCCTGAAACTCTCTGAAGTAGGTTGAGCTAACAAAAATCACCTGTGATCAAATGGAAATTTGAATTTTAACCTGGGTCTCAATTCACTGCCATAATTTCTGTAAAGGTAAAGGTCTCCCCTATCCAGCCATATCTGGCTCTAGGGGACGGTACTAATATTCATTCCTTAGTCAAAGATTCCAGCATTGTCTGAAGCCGCTTACATGATCATGTGGTCAGCATGGCTATATGCCAAAGTGCACAGAATGCTGTCATCTTCCCACTGAAGTGGTACCTATTTATCTACTCACATGTGCCTGCTTTTGAACTGCTAGGTGGGCAGGAGCTGAGGCAAGAATGGGAGCTAATCCCATCACATGTTGCTTGGGTCTCGAACCACCAACCTTCTGGTTGACAAGCCCAGCATCTTAACGGCAAGGCCACTCTGTCCCTTTATAATTTTTATACTGCATGTTTATTTTCTACAAATTCATAGTCTGTGGGGGGGAAAAGCAGTGTATTTTGCAACAGAGATTTTGATAGTGTTGGGAATATGTAATTGACCTCATAAAGCCAAATGGGAAATATTAGACTGGGAATCTTTTGAGAAGAAATTGGAAAATTACCTCAGTTCAGGGCCAAACCACGAAGCCTGACGGTCCTTTCGAACAGGGGTCTCCAACTTTTGCAACTTTAAGTCTGAAGGACTTCAGCTCCCGGACTTCTCCAGCTTTGCTGGCTGGAGAAGTCTGGGAGCTGAAGTCCTTCAGACTTAAAGTTGCAAAGGTTGGAGACCCCTGCTTTAGAACACATGCTCAAATCTGGTTAGCTTCAATGTGCATTGTGATACAAGAATGCCTTAAGTGAGTGATTGTGACCTTCCTCCGATTGTTTGCTGAAACCCAGTTTGAAAGACCTTTGGTACACGGTGAGAGGATTCCCACGCAACTGGGAGGATTTCAACACATTGCCCAAATTTACCAATCTGGATGCCCTTTGGCCACTTTTGCAGGACACAGCTCCTCAAACATGGGGAGGAATCTGCAAAGAATAGCTACAGAAAGGAGCATGATAATTTGCTTATAGATTTCTAAAGTTACTTTGGAATTTTATATTTTACCCTTGTTTAGGTTTATCAATGCTAGAAGGAGAATTCTCCAGCCAATGTTGGATTCCAGCTGTTCTGAAACACCAAAAACAAAGAAGAAAACAGCCCAAAACCGACCAGTTCAGAGGTTCTGGCCAGACTCCATTGCATCAGGAGTAGCTCAGCATCAATCAAATGAACTTACTATGTCAGATGGTAAGCAAATGCTTTAGTTCATTAAATGGCTTTTAAAAAACTACTTTATATTTTACTTTGCTGACTGATGAGTCAGTTTGTAAATATATTCAATTTCTCCGTATAAAGCCTGATGGAAATAATGAATTGGTATAGGGTTAATTTACTAAATATGTTTTCATGGATGGCATAGAAAATAGAAATGATTAAATCTGCCAAAGTGGAACTTTTTTCCTTTACATGATCAGACAAGTACATTTATAGCGGTGAATTGAAGCTAAAAATCCCTGTTCCGTATTTATTGGGGCTTCTCCACAAGTAAAAACTCCATATGTCACAAATTTCATATATTAGCTTAACTATTGATGTCCATTTAGTACCCTGTTTCCTTGAAAATAAGACCTCCCTGGATAATAAGCCCAATCGGACTTTTGAGCGCATGCGCTAAAATAAGCCCTCCTCCAAAAATAAGCCCTCCCTGAAAATATTGCAATACAGCAGCAGCCATGAGGTGACCACGCTCACCGCCTCCTGCACCTCAAAAATAATAAGGCCTCCCCGAAAATAAGGCCAAGTGCTTATTTTGGGGGTCAAGAGAAAATAACACTCTGCCTTATTTTCGGGGAAACACGGTATGTAAATATTTGCTCCAGATGTTGCAAATCTTGTAATGCTACTTTAAGATGGTAGCACCTTAACATTTCCAAAATTCAAAATTCTTATTTTGTCCAAAATAAAATAAAACAAAATGAACACAATGTATTAAAGTGCTTACTAAGGAAAAGAATGGACAAAATGGTACGTGCAATTGTAATTCATTTCCAATTGTTAAATTTACAGCATGCAATCTAACCTTTTTTTCAGTTTATTTTAGAATATAAGATGAAATGCATATTTCAGTAATGAGTTGTGGGTTTTTAAAAATATCTAATTGTTTTTTTTCCAACTGGACCTGTACTTTTTATCCATTTTTAGGGGCTGTTGTAACAATTACAACTCCCGTCAACATGAATGTAGACAGTCTCCAATCGCTTTCATCTGATGGTACTACTTTGGCTGTTCAGCAAGTCATGATGGCAGGGCAAAGTGAGGATGAATCTGTAGACAGCACGGAAGATGATGGAACAGACCTCTCAACTACAAATATCAGTGGGCTGGTCTTGGATAACAGCGATTCTCTGCAATAGGAAGCAAGAGGACCTGGCCTAAAATATTAGGAAAGACAATGGACTGACTGACTTTTTATAGTTTGCACAGCAAACATTTTACACAAGTTTTATTTCTAATATGTTTTATATGTAGATATAGAAGAGTGCACTTTTTTGTATTTCATAGTAAGCTTAAAGAGTGTCTTTGCAGGTGCAGCAACTTCTTTCAAATGTGTTGTTTTTTGGTTTTAATTTTGAAAATCTAGTAAGTTAAAAAATTATCATCCCATTTGTTTTCCTAAAGTTATTATTTCATTCACACACACAAAAAAGCTGAGTCAAGCTGGAAAAAAATGTGTGTAATGGGGTTGCAGACATGGAGTAAAATGGTGGCTGCCTGGAATGTGAGTTAATTTTACATTAGCATGGATTTAAACTTTCCCAAACCAGACAATTACTATGTTACTCAGTTCCTTGCTGTTCTATAGCATCAGCAAATCTGCAATTTTCAAACATAAAAAATTGCACTGCTACGGGAGAACTGAAAGTACTTTTTATCTCTTTGAAAGTAACCAGTTTCAGTTCTGTCATTTTAACAAAGGTGGTTAATGTAAATGTAAAGCATGTCAAACTAATGTATGGGATTTGTTTATGAAGTTAGCCATGTAGATTTGAAAGATGCTTCTGCACCTTAAAAAAAGGAAATTAACTGCCTGTCTAAAGTGGGCAACATAATGCAAAAAAAAGAAAGAAAGAAAGAAGTGAAAATGTGTGATTCCTAAAGAATGCATGGCATTTACTATAAACTTAATTTCTTCAGGAGGAGTTAGGTGGACAACTCTAGATCTCATTGTACCTTTAAAAGTTGCTCTTCGTATGGCTACCGCGGCTTTTTTCTCCACAAATTTTCTTCCTTTTTTATCTATTTGCCTAGTGGCTCCTTTTCTTTTCTCCTCCCTCCTTTTCCTTTCCTTTTATTCTCTTCTCTTCTTTTCAGCAAATAAGGTGAGGTTAGAATGGCAATAAAAGAAATACAGGAGCCAGAAGAAGCAGTGAGTGTACCTCTCTTCTGATGATGCATTCCAGTGTAGAATTCACCATGGAAGGAGCAGCAAACCACCCCAACGCTGTCTTAGCAGCAGTGGTGACATCACTGATCTCCACAAGTGTCACATGATTGTCTACAACAGGGGTCTCCAACCTTTGCAACTTTAAGTCTGAAGGACTTCAGCTCCCAGACTTCTCCAGCCAGCTTTGCTGGCTGGAGAAGTCTGGGAGCTGAAGTCCTTCAGACTTAAAGTTGCAAAGGTTGGAGACCCCTGGTCTACATTATGGAGTTTGACAATGCATTAAAAAAATGCATTAAAAAAAAACACCTCACATGTAGGAGAAGGCTTCCAACTGCTAACAGCCATGCTACATTCAAAAATAACTGGCTGTTAATGGGCATTAGAGCATAATCTAAAGAGTGAAAAGATTATTAACCGTTCTTTATGTGTTGATTCTAAATGGGAGTCTCTTACCTAAATTGGTATTCTCTTATCTCAGTTCAAGGATACATTTAAAGGTACAAGAGATGCTATAAGGTGTACTCCTAACTAGTGTGTCTGTCCATTGTTTGCTATAAAACACTTATTTTTACCTTTATCAGGATTCTTGGATGAAAAATATTTTTATAAATTCTCTAAGAATTGGGCGGATGACTGTATTAAGCATGAGGACAAAGTGTTTAGTACTACTATTTGAAAAGTTATGAAAAGTGTCCAAATTGAATAAACATGCCTATGTGACATCCTATGGTTCTCTGCTCTCCCATAATGGTACAATTCATAGTAATATATTATTCCTTAATGGGAAGCTGGATACTGGTCAGCACTTTGTTATTCACGCAAACTACCATTTAAATTATATTTCTGTCCATATTGAATGCTGTCTCACAAGAGTACTGATGTTTTCTGGATGTTTTGGGTCTTTTAACTCTCAGAAATGCAAGCCAACAGCATCTAACCCAGGGGTGGGCAAACTTTGCAACTTTAAGTCTGAAGGACTTCAGCTCCCAGACTTCTCCATCCAGCTTTGCTTTGCTGACTGGAGAATTCTGGGAGCTGAAGTCCTTCAGACTTAAAGTTGTAAAGGTTGGAGACCCCTGATCTAAACTATTATGGCTGGAAATTCTATAAGTTGCAGTCCCAGCAAAGAGCACCAGTTTGGGAAAGACTGCTAAACAGTGATATTCAGGTGAATAAAATGCACAGTCTTTATTATAGTTTTGAAAATTCTCACATACTTCACATCAGTTGACTGTGCAGATATTTTCTTCTGGGTTATCTAATTTTCCTCTCCTTACTGCATCCCAAATGTTATGTATTCTGCAGCTTTGGTACAAATAAGGTAAGATAAAGTCTCCTTTGAACTGAGCTTGATTCTGATGATTTCACGAACACGTCCATCAGTTTTCATGTGTAAAATCACAGTGGGTTCAATTACAGGTAGTCCTTGAGTTACGAATGGAATGGAGCCTGCCCATTCCATTCGTAACCTGAGGATTCATGGGAGTGAATCTTGTACCTTGAATGGGATCACTTCCTCTTTCGCCCATGCATTCGCTACTCGAATGTGAGGCTCGTTAAGTGCATATGAGTATTTAGAATCTAGATCACGTGAAGTGTTAATGCCACTGTATAGTGCCTTGGTAAGGCCACACTTGGAATACTGCATACAGTTTTGGTCGCCACGATGTAGAAAAGACGTGGAGACTCTGGAAAGAGTGCAGAGAAGAGCAACAAAGATGATTAGGGAACTGGAGACTAAAACATATGAAGAACGGCTGCAGGAGCTGGGTATGTCTAGTTTGATGAAGAGAAGGACCAGGGGAGACATGATAGCAGTGTTCCGATATCTCAGAGGGTGCCACAAAGAAGAGGGAGCCAAACTATTCTCCAAGGCACCTGGGGGCAGGACAAGAAGCAATGGGTGGAAACTAATCAAGGAGAGAAGCAACTTAGAACTAAGGAGAAATTTCCTGACAGTTAGAACAATTAACCTCTGGAACAGCTTGCCTCCAGAAGTTGTGAATGCCCCAACCCTGGAAGTCTTTAAAAAGATGTTAGATAGCCATTTGTCTGAAATGGTGTAGGGTTCCTGCCCACGCAGGGGGTTGGACTAGAAGACCTACAAGGTCCCTTCCAACTCTGCTATTGTATTATTGTATTATTGTATTATTTCATTGATAGATTTTGAAATCTACATTTGAAAATTTGGGTATATTTTTAATAATATATTTGGAAATGTGCTAGAGCAGGGGTCCCCAACCTTTGCAACTTTAAGTCTGAAGGACTTCAACTCCCAGAATTCTCCAGCCAGCAGCTGGGAGCTGAAGTCCTTCAGACTTAAAGTTGCAAAGGTTGGGGATCCCTGTGCTAGAGAATGATTCATCAATGTTTTTACACGCTGAACTCAAAACACCGATGTTCTCTACATTGTGTTTAAAAGTAAACTATCAAATTACCTTGATAAACATAAATTGTATTGGTCACATTTAGTGGGAGTGAATCTTGTACCTTGAACGGGATCACTCCCTCTTTCGCCTATGCATTCGCTAATCGAATGTGAGGCTCATTAAGTGCGTATGAGTATTTCATGGTGGGAAAAGCCATGTGGGGCCCTGTAATGGAACAGGTCACCTGCCTAAGACCACCCAAGGCCTCCTCAACCCACTAAAATAGCCATGTTCCCCACAATTGCTTTCCCCCACCCCCACTGATCTGTCGCACCAGGTCACTTATCATGTGAAGATCTAGCAAGCTCTCCAGCCTCTGGCTGCGCATGTCCCTCTGCAACTCCATTTTGGTGTGAACAGACCTTGCCTGGCACTTTGCCATCCAAATCAGAGCTCCGTTTAGGCCTGCAAAGCTCGTCCAGCACTTTGCCGTCCAAAATGGAGGATTGAAAGGGCAGATCCATCCCTCTGAAGCTTATTTGGCTTGCAACGTGCCAAGCGAGCTCTTCGGAGGCCAAAACAGAGCATCAGAGGGAAGGTCCCCCTCCAAACCTAAGGTGCAGATAAAAGCAGATTTCTCAGGACAGAGAAATCTTAACAATATTTTAATGTACATTGAATATTATTCCTACATTCACAAATAGTGCTGATAAATCTTGGCCAATTTTCCTTATTTTTTATATTTTCAAATTTGCTATGTTCTTGTCATCAGTATGAATGGTGATATTTTTCAAATCTTAACTTTAAGTGACCGTACTGTACAGTATAACAAATCATATTATTGAAATATTTATGAAACATTTATATATATATATCAATCTTCATCTCTGCCTTCCATAGTTGGTATTTTTGGTGTCCACCTACAGTATTCTGGCTAGAGATTTGAGGGACTGCAGCAGAAATGAAAATTAACAGATAGAGAAAGGATAGGCCATCTCAACAAATTCAAGATCTATTTCCAACAAATTTTAATAAGTTAGTTTTTATGTAAGTCCTGATTCAGCAAAGCATTTAAAGTTGGCTTTGATTTATTCTATTTTATTAAGTAGTTAAATGATCACCGTTTCTGGTCTATTCTATCAATTATAATTATTCTCCTAAATCTAAGTTTAAATGGATTTAAATAAATAAAATGACTGTTACTCAAATAGGTCTGCATGGCAGAGATTCCATGGGGTCACTTTTAAGAGCTTCAGTCAGTCTCAGTGTGTATAACTTGAATGAATGAGATATTCCTGCACCATCCTAGAAACACTTTGTGGGGACCCTGATATACTTTGGCAGTTACATGACACATCTACAATAAAAAGTTTTAAGTATCTACACTCCGGCTACAGTTGATATTTGTAGGGCCAGAGCAGTGGTGGGTTTCTGTAGGCTCGCACCTACTCGCGAGCCTACTCGGTGAAATTTAGAGAACCAGTGAGAGGGGGTTCCACCGGCGTACCTGGAAGTAAATCTGGCCCGCCGCTGCCAGTGACCCAACGGGAAGGAAAGGAAAGGAAAGGAAGGAAAAGAAAGAAAGAAAGAGAAAGAAAGAAAAAGAAAGAAAGAAAGAAAGAAAGAAAGAAAGAAAGAAAGAAAGAAAGAAAGAAAGAAAAAGAATCATTACAATTGAGTCCAAAATTTTGGTTGCTAAGCAAGAGCGTTGTTAAATGAGTTTCACCATTTTTTAAAAGGTGGCCACTCCCACCCTGTCACAACGGTCAAGTGCCTCAACCCCCGCAGGCTAGGTGGCCAGGGAGTACAGAACCAGGGCCTGCGGCTGATGTTCTGCAACGCCAGGTCCGTTGCCAACAAAGCCCCCCTCGTTCATGACCTTGTGTCAGAGGGGGAGCCGGACCTGGTGGGAATTGCGGAGACCTGGTTGGGCCACGAGGGTGGACTCCCCCTCGTTGAAATGTGCCCACCAGGTTACCGCGCGTTTCATCAGCCCCGGGCCCTAGGTAGGGGCGGTGGGGTAGCGGTCATTGTAAAGGAAGGTCTTGAACCGAGAGAGACCATTGTGCCACAGACTACCGGTTGTGAGTCCCTCTGTGTGAAGTGGGGCCTAGGGAGGCAGTTGGGCTTGCTGGTTGTATACCTGGCTCCCCGCTATGTAGCAGCAGCCCTGCCCCAGCTCCTCGAGGTGATCGCTACGGTGGCAGTTGAGACCCCCAGACTTTTAGTCATGGGGGACTTTAATCTGCCATCGGTGGGCGAATCATCCGAGGTGGCTCGGGAGTTCATGGCTTCCATGACGGCCATGGACCTGACCCAACTAATTCAAGGCCCCACTCACGAGGGTGGACATACACCGGATCTCATCTTTGTCTCAGGCCAATGGAAGAGTGATCTGGGTATAGGGGATATAGTCATCACACCCTTGTCATGGACAGACCACTCACTTCTCCGGCTCGACTTTCCGACCGCTGCTCCCCTCCGCGGGGAGGCGGAACCTGAGTCACCAATCTGGTTCCGCCCCAGGCGCCTGATGGACCCGGATGGGTTCCAAACGGCGCTTGGGCCAGTTCCTGTACCCCTGACCCGCGCCCCGATGGAGGACCTCGTGGCCGCATGGAATATTGCGACCACGGGAGCCTTGGATCGGGTCGCGCCCTTGCGGCCTCTCTTGCGGCGGCGAAACACCCTGGCTCCTTGGTTCACCGAGGAGCTGCGGGTGATGAAACGCCGCAAGAGATGCCTAGAGGGAAGATGGAGGTCTACCCGTTCTGAATCTGACCGGACACAGGTAAGAGCCCATTTACAGACTTACATTGTGGCGCTGAGAGCAGCCAAACTCCATCATTGTGCTACTCTCATAGCATCCGCAGAAAACCGCCCTGCCGCCCTGTTTAAGGTGACCCGCTCCCTCCTTCAACAGAGGGTGCGGGAAGCCCCGTTACAGGGTAGAGCAGAGGAATTTGTGATTTTTCTGCAGGAGAAAATCGCTCAGATACAGAACGAGCTAGCCCCCATTCATGGCCCAGGGGGATGCCACGAGACAGATCTTGTTTGGGAGGAGTTTGACTCCGTTACTTCCGAGGATATGGACAGGTTACGTGGGCGACTGCGAGCCACCACATGTTTATTGGACCCGTGTCCCTCCTGGCTTGTACTGGCATCCTGGGAGGTGACACGAGGCTGGCTCCAAGAGGTTGTCAACGCATCCTTAAGTGAGGGTTCCTTGCCTGCTTCCCTAAAAGAAGCGATGGTGAGGCCCCTCCTTAAGAAGCCCTCTTTGGATCCAGCTGTTTTGAACAACTACCGTCCAGTCTCCAACCTTCCCTTTTTGGCGAAGGTTGTTGAGAGTGTGGTGGCACAACAGTTTCCCCGTCACCTGGAGGAAGTTGATTATCTAGATCCGCGCCAGTCCGGCTTTCGGCCCGGGCATAGCACCGAGACGGCATTGGTCGCGTTGGTTGATGATCTCTGGAGGGCCAGAGATGGGGGATGTTCCTCCATCCTGGTCCTATTAGACCTCTCGGCGGCTTTCGATACCATCGACCATGGTATCCTATTGCATCGGCTGGGGGGGTTGGGGGTGGGAGGCACCGTTCTACGGTGGTTCTCCTCCTACCTCTCTGGCCGATCGCAATTTGTGTTGGCAGGGGGGGCAGAGGTCGACCGCGAGACCCCTCGTATGTGGGGTGCCTCAGGGGTCGGTCCTCTCGCCCCTCCTGTTCAACACATACATGAAGCCGCTGGGTGAGATCATCCGTGGTTTTGGGGTAGAGTACCACCTGTACGCTGATGACACCCAGCTGTACATATCTACCCCAAACCACCCCAACGATGCCGTAGCGGTGATGTGCCAGTGCCTGGAAGCCGTGCGGATCTGGATGGGAAGTAACGGACTCAGGCTCAACCCGACCAAGACCGAGTGGCTGTGGTTTCCGGCCGCCCGATTCAACCAGCTCACTCCATCGCTGGCCATAGGGGGCGAACATCTTGCCCCTGTGGATGGGGCGCGCAATTTGGGTGTCCTCCTGGATGCCCGGCTGTCCATGGAAGATCAAGTGACGGCCGTGGCCAGGAGGGCGTTTTACCAGGTTCGCCTGGTTCGCCAATTGCGCCCCCTATTGGATCGGGACGCCCTTCGCACAGTCACTCATGCGCTCGTGACATCCCGACTGGACTATTGCAACTCTCTCTACATGGGGCTTCCCTTGAGGTGCACCCGGAGACTTCAGCTAGTCCAGAATGCAGCCGCGCGAGCAATTATGGGGACCGCAAGGTCTACCCATGTAACACCGCTCTTGCGCGAGCTGCACTGGCTACCTGTCGTCTTCCGGGTGCGCTTCAAGGTGTTAATTATCATCTTTAAAGCGCTCCATGGCTCGGGACCTAGCTATCTGCGGGATCGGATCCTGCCTCATACATCCTCACGGCCGATTCGCTCCCACAGAGAGGGACTTCTCCGGGTGCCGTCCACTAGACAGTGTCAGCGGGCGACACCCAGGGGAAGGGCTCTCTCTGTGGCGGGCCCGGCCCTCTGGAACGACCTTCCCCCCGATATTAGGACGACCACGGACCTCCGCTCCTTCCGTCTTAAATTAAAAACTTACTTTTTCCGTCTGGCCGGCCTGGGATAGTCCCCCTGTCTAGGGTTTTTACTGGGTAAATTTTAGTTTAGTTAGTTAAATGGGATTTTAGCACAGGCTGTGTTTAATTTGCTTTTAATTGTTTGTATATTTATTGATGTTTGTATGTTTTTTACTGTTTTTATTCTACCTGTGCACCGCCCCGAGTCCCTATGGGGAGAGGGCGCGGTTTATAAGTATTAAATGATTTGATTTGATTTGATTTGATTTGACATGACTACCAAGCCACGCCCAAAAAATAGGCCACACCTACAGAGTAGGTTCTAAAAAATTTGAAACCCACCACTGGGCCAGAGTGAAAGAACATGCTTTTCTTTTTCTCTCCCAAAATACTGGAGTAGCAATAATAGAAGTAAATTAGTGTGCTAGATTATATTATCATCATAATCCCACAGGAAAAGGGGAAACACTACTTTCATTTCCCCAGATTCAAAATGCAATAAACACAAATATGGGTAGCCAATTGAAAGATCACAAACCTATATCAAGATATTCTGGCATATTTCACTGTCTTGAGACCTTAGAAACTAGAACTCATGTTGCATTGGTTCTTATGGTTGTGTAAAAGTTAAATAAACCCATTATTTCTCTTGAGTTTTATCGAAATTTGAGTTAAAATGTGAAAAGATGTTTCCAGAGCATTTATCTTAAAAACGTTAATATAATGTAGATTTATAGAAATTTTAAAACTGAATATTTTTTTAAACAAACACCCAAAGTAATTGAAAACTTCCACCTGAATCTACGTAACTGCCACCAAAAGACATCCCGCCCAGTGTTTTAATTTTATTTTGTATTTGGGACTGCAAGGATTAAAATCAAAGCAATTAACATTTTCAGAGAAGCAGCTCACTTTATAATTCTATCGGTTGTTACATGGCCTGAAGAAATATAAATCAACCAGACATATTTGAATATCAGATCAAGACACAAGTTCGTTCTTGCTATGCAAGAAGATCTTTGCCAAAATGAAACCAATCAGCTCTTCATTTTGATTCATCTGAAATTCATGTTTAATGCTAAAATTACATAGGCTGGTTCTTAAAGAGCCGCGTGAAACAAATTTCATGTAGTAGTTTACAATAAATTTCAATCCTACAAAAGATACAGAAATACAGATTTTGCAGTGCATGTGTTTGCTAGTATCGGTAAAAACCAATGGGGGAAAAATGACTCTATCCCTCCCATATTTTGAGCACTATATGACTGGGCATAATTTTTGTGCATCAGTGTGTAAAATGGGGAAAAACAACAGAGATAGCCTGTGGGATACTGCTATAAACTATGTTAAGTGGCCCAGAAAGACCTCTCTGAAAAGATAATCACCAGAATAATGTGATGTCCAGATGATTTAAAGAGGGATTCTCCAAGATATTCAAGAAATGGAGTACTATTAGGGATGAATTTCAAGGCAAAGTGCACTAATTGATCATTTCAATGACATATTCAGACATGTTAAGCAACTGTTTTTAAATAATATATGAATACTGATTAGTTCATTATTATTTTTCTTGAAATACTTTAAGGAAATTGCACTGCTTAAATTCTACTTTTACAGGCTTTTTAATCTTTTAAATTAAGAAAAGCCCTCGCTGCTAATTCCATCCAAGGCACACTTCCAACTTCTTTTGGTTGAGGCCCCTATTTTATTGACAACATCTAGTATAAACATGGAGCATTAAAAGTATTTGTGCCAGCAGCATAATCAAAGGCTGGGACACATTTTTGAGTGTTGGCATGACAGAATGGATTTTGAGGTCCGTCAACTGAAGGATTATATAACTTGTTTATAATCAGTGCGAGAGAAACAATGGAGCTTTGCTTTAAAATATATGTCTTTTTCAGTTCAGACTATTACTGATTTGTAAAAGGTTGTATTTTCAGTAGGGGCATGAACATTTCATTGATAGATTTTGAAATCTACTTTTGAAAATTTGGGGATATTTTTAATAATATATTTGGAAATGTGCTAGATAATGATTCATCAATATTTTTACACACTGAACTCAAAACACCTATGTTCTCTACCTTGTGTTTAAAAGTAAACTATCAAATTACCTTGATAAAAATAAATTGTATTGATCACATTTAGTTTTTCCCTGTTATGCGTTCTGTATAATGCAACTATCAATATTGTTTTGGTTTTCAAAATTAATTGCAATGAAATAAGGTATTTTTAAACAATGGAGAATTTTTCAAATTCCAACTGTTCTGATTGTTGACAATATTCAAGGGCAAATAAATTTTATTAATTTTTTATTGGCTAAGGAAAACGACACATTAATTGAACAGAAATAGGTTCATACACAATTATCTAAGTATTTATTTCCTTAAATGAAAATCATAGGGATATCAAATTTTGAAACTCCTTAGAAAATGCCTTTTAGACTATCAGAAACATTTCATTACTCTGCATGTTTAAGATAGTTCTATTTTTAAACAACAACACTTATGATTTATAGATTCCTTCCATAATTTCCATGAGGATAAATTAATGGAAGCAATATCAGCCTCTTGGTTTTTATTAATGTGAACCAAGATGTTGTTTTAGGCACCAAATACACAAACAAAACTGTTTCTGAAACTCTTGTTAGCTTCAAAAGAGGTTTTCTATGAAACGTGAGAAGCTACTATTATGAGTACTGTAGTAGAACTGCATAGTTATTTCTGAAAGGCACAGATTTGCTTCCTGGAATCCAGCATTAATGTATCCAGCCAAGAAAACTGCTCAGGAAATTGTCTCTTCTCTATGCTCCCCAAATTATTAAACATTTTATTTATTTAAATAAATAAATACTAATAATACAATAGCAGAGTTGGAAGGGACCTTGGAGGTCATCTAGTCCAACTCCCTGCCTAGGCAGGAAGCCCTATACCATTTCAGACAAATGGCTATCCAACATCTTCTTGAAGACTTCCAGGGTTGGGGCATTCACAACTTCTGGAGGCAAGCTGTTCCACTGATTAATTGTTCTAACTGTCAGGAAATTTCTCCTCAGTTCTAAGTTGCTTCTCTCCTTGATTAATTTCCACCCATTGCTTCTTGTTCTGCCATCAGGTGCTTTGGAGAATAGCTTGACTCCCTCTTCTTTGTGGCAACCCCTGAGATATTGGAACACTGGTATCATGTCTCCCCTGGTCCTTCTTTTTATTAAACTAGACATACCCAGTTCCTGCAACCGTTCTTCATATGTTTTAGCCTCCAGTCCCCAAATCATCTTTGTTGCTCTTCTCTGCACTCTTTCTAGAGTCTCCACAACTTTTCTATATCGTGGTGACCAAAACTGAATGCCGTATTCCAAGTGTGGCCTTACCAAGGCCTTGTAAAGTGGTATTAACACTTCACGTGATCTTGATTCTATCCCTCTGTTGATGCAGCCTAGAACTGTGTTGGCTTTTTTGGCAGCTGCTGCCCACGGCTGGCTCATGTTTAAATGGCTGTCCAATAGGACTCCGGGACCCCTCTCACAGTTGCTACTATTGAGCAAGGTACCACCTCTACTGTACCTGTGCATTTCATTTTTGTTGCCTAAATGTAGAACCTTATTCTTTTCCTAAATGTAGAACCTTACTCTTTTATTTATTTACTCTTTTTATTTATTTAAATATATGGGAAAATTTGAATGGGCCACTTTAACTCTAAAGGTGATCTGTGGAGAACATGACAATTGTTTTCATGAAATTTTTGCAAAAACAAGCTAGGCACCGCCATGGGTCCATTTTGATGGAGAAGGGCAGTTATATAAATCGAAATAAAATAAAATAAAATAAAAATAAATAAGGCCAGTTTTGCTGTTCTGACCAATTAGAAGCTTTATAAGGGTCACTTTACTAGGAGATTAAAAATGTTAAAATATGTACGACTCATTGATAGAAGAGTCTTATGCAGAGACTTCTTTTTCCTTTTTTATTTGATGCGTCACATGCACTATAACAAGTGTTAAATAACTGAATAGTATTGGGTTTTTTTTCAGAATTAAAGTAAAAACAAAAATAGAAAAACACAGTTCCATCAAGGAAGCACAAATTGTAAGCTTCCTCTGAATCAAATAAAAGAGGGAAAGAACCATATTTATTCTCTCTCTCTCTCATAATTCTAGAAGTATCACATTATGTTATGAACCTATTATATGAAATGCAAGAAAAGCCATGCTGAATCAGCCCACGACACCTCAACTCCAGTACAGGTCATCCTCGGCTTACAACCACAACTGAGCCCAAAATTTCTGTTGCTGAATGAGATATCTGTAAAGTGAATTTTTGCTCTTTCTTGCTACACTTATTAAGTGAATCACTGCAGTTGTTAAGTAGGGACACAGTTGTTAGGTGAATCTGGCTCCCCCATTGACTTTGATCCTCAGAAGATTGCAAAAGGTGATCACACAACTGCAGGACACTGCAACCATCATAAATATGAATCAGTTGCCAAGCATCTGAATTTTGACCATGTGAATTTTGACCTAGGTATGTTGCAACGGTGGTGAAAAGCAGCTATAAGTCACTTTTTCAGTGTGTTATGACTAAGATGAGGATTTACCTGTATTCTATCCCTCTCTTGATTCTGAAGGGATTTAGTAGCTGTTAATACTAGTATACAACAGTGAGGACCATTTTTGACCCTTGATCTTAAGAGATGATGCCTTGGCTCACACTTTTTGTTGAATATTGTTAACAGTTAACTTCTAAATCAGGGGTCTCAAACCTTTGCAACTTTAAGTCTGAAGGACTTCAGCTCCCAGAATTCTCCAGCCAGCTTTGCTTCTGGGAGTTGAAGTCCTTCAGACTTAAAGTTGCAAAGGTTGGAGACCCCTGCTTTAAATTTCTTTTTGGAAAGCAAGAGGCATTTAAAGCAGGGGTCTCCAACCTTTGCAACTTTAAGTCTGAAGGACTTCAGCTCCCAGACTTCTCCAGCCAGCTTTGCTGGAGAAGTCTGGGAGCTGAAGTCCTTCAGACTTAAAGTTGCAAAGGTTGGAGACTCCTGTTCTAAATCATTATATATCAATATGGGGAAGGAGTAAGATAATGTCATTTAATAATAATAATAATAATAATAGTTGGATGTATTAACCGCTCCCTCTCCCCACAGGGACTCGGGGCATTTATTACAGAGACATTTTTTTATGTAGACAACATGTTCAAATTGCAGTCAGGTTTTCAGGCTTTATTTTATTTATTTTAGGAAATAAAAACAGGTTTGTTCATCTTCATTTCAAAACCTTTTTCTTGTATCTAAAAAGCACCATACACCACTGCTCTCAAAGACAAAAATGCAAAATTAGCAACCCTGTATTTGTGTGTGAGTACACACACACACTCACATATTATAAACAAAAATGGTATCGCCTGCCTTTCAAAAGGACGAGAGAATTTGAGATCTCAAATCTGTTTGGAATTTCAGAATTTTTTTCAAAGTGAAAAAATGGTGAATTAAGCAACTAGAAACATATGCTTGGAATTTTTTTATGCATTAAAACACAAATCAGCATTAACATTGGTGTCTGCACTTGATACAATAATTTTTCAAAAACATTCCTCATAAATTACAATTGCTTCCAGTTGTGCTCATACTGGATACTTTATAATACGATATAACAGAATTTGGCTGGGTTTGGCTTAGTGCTAGAATTGTTTCATCAAACTGATTACAATCATAATATACATAATATACTAATTCCTAATTTATTTTTAGATTTACATCAATACTCTTCTTTCTACCTTTTTTAAGTTACCAATTTTTGTTCTGCAGAGAAATAAATAAAATATGCATTTGTGTCTAATATCGTCTTGTTCCGTATTCATTAAAGTGACGTTCCCATTTTGAACTTGTAGAGAATACGGCATGGTATCTAGAAAAAGACTGCACCAGGGTTTCGTAACAGATTTTCCTGATAACTGAATTGAAAAACCTGTACTTAAAATCTCTCATGCTATGTTTTTCTAACATTTCTCACATGATCCTCTAAGGCAGTGGTCCCCAACCCCCAGGTCTCGGACCGGTGCCAGTCCGTGGCTTGATAGGAACCGGCGCAACTCTTAGAAAGGGCCGAAGAGGAGGAGGAGGGAGGAGGGGGCAGCCCCCTGGGCAGAGCATGCACCGGGGGCGGGAGAGTGCAGGCGCGGCCACTCGCACCTTTGGGGGCCCAAGAGGGGCGAGTGAGCCGACTCACTCACCCTGCACGCATGCACCGCCTGTTCCCCCTCCCCCCCGCTCCCCCTCTACGCCGGCCGAGCCATGGCCACCGGTTCGCGGAATTTTTTTAACATGAAACTGGTCCCTGGTGCCAAAAAGGTTGGGGACCCCTGCTCTAAGGCAGTGTTTCTCCACCTTGTCATCTTTAAGTCCTGTGGACTTCAACTTCCAGAATTCTGGGAGTTGAAGTCCACAGGACTTAAAGTTGCCAAGGTAGAGAAACACTGCTCTAAGCCTCTTTTTTTAGGTGAAGCTGCAGTTTCACTGGAGCATATAAAATCCCAGTTTTTTTGTCTGTCACCATGATGAGTTCTGTCATCATCAGACCGTTTTATGCAGACTTCTGCTGCTTTCTGTACTACAAACAGCATCCAACAGCCATCGGGACAAAGTCTAGACCAGTGTTGCTCAACTTTGTTAACTTGAAGATGTCTGGACTTCAACTCCCAGAATTCCCCAGCAAGCATTTGCTGGCTGGGGAATTCTGGGAGTTGAAGTCCAGACATCTTCAAGTTGACAAAGTTGAGAAACACTGGTCTAGACGGTGCAAGCTGGTCTTTTTATTAACAGTGCTGGGTTCACTTAGGAATGCTAATAAAGGTCTTTTAGTTTGTCCAGCTATGTAGAAAAAAAATGCTCACTGTAGTGAAGAGAAGTCTTCCTAGCATGATGCCCTCGAATATATTACTCTGATTATGGCCAGGAAGGATTATGGGAGTTGAAATCCAATATATTTGAAGGATAACGAAAGACTTACACAAGATACGGCAGTTTTCAAGAGAGCAAGTTTATTGATTCAGTACATTTATTTTATTTATTTATTTATTTTATTAAATTTATAAACCGCGCCACTCTCCCCGAAGGGACATGAATCTCCATATGCCTAAATATTCTGAGCTTATATTTACTATGCTCAAATGATTGCTAACATTTGAAAATATACCACAACTTTCCACCTTCTGGTAGACCCAAATCTTACATTTTTCAGTCATAGTGATTTCATAGTATCCCATTGTAATTTCCTGAGGTTCAAACACAAAACGGACAGCCATCCAAAGGTCTTTCTAGATGCTTGCATCCTGAAGGATGTTTGGGGCAAATTGGGTGGCATATGATGTTCTGAACTGATTTACATGTACATACGCTGGTACCAGTATACACAGATTGTCCCAAGAGAAGAATCTTATCTTTATAGTCTTGTTTAAGGCAGTCATCTACCAGAAAGGCAGGACACAAACACTGAGGGATGCAACGAGGACAGCATTCATGTTTGACAGTCACAGCTTTGTGATGTTTAGGGCAGGCCAGGCAGCTTACAGCTGAACAGTTTGGTATTATATGCTTACAGTTGATGTTTTGGAAAAAGCAGCATCCCACCAGAAGGCAAAAGGTAAACTCAAGATTGATCATTCTACATCAAAACAAAAAGATTCAGTTTATTAAGATTGTAATACATACAGTATATTACTGATGAATCTACACTGAACGAATGTCATTACTTTATATAGCATTTTCTCTCACTGATGTCAAAATCACTTATATAGCAGGTTGCCTTTAAGTCTACTCACTGTAATTATATAATCTTTTGTTTACTTAGAAGTATAACCAAATTATCTAAATTGGATAGATTCCCAAATAAATGTATACAGCCAAGATATAGAGGGGAGAGGGCTGGCGAGCACAATTGGAATGGATCACAACATGCCCATTCAACTTGCACTTCCTGCGCACGCTCATTAAATGTATTGAAACATTTCTGTGCAGCCTTCAGCTCAACAGTTCTAAGGTGATTTACATTGATTTTATACTGCAGAGGAAGGAAAGGTGTAACCATCAACATAGTTCTTTCCTCAACCTTTTTCTAGCTTGTAAATAGAAAAAAAAGGGGGGGGGAAGTATTCATAATATTAATTGTTGGCATTTCTTATTTTTCTTTTAGAAAGGTACTGGAAATTTCAGCCAAATCCTTAATTATGCTAGGAAAACTAACATTACCTTGGTAAGCTTCAGGTAATTTGTGCAGCCGTATTTGTTCCACAGCAGTTTTCTTCCTGAGTAGCTGTGAAAGTCCAGCAGGAAAGACCTCTATTTATATGGATACCCAGAAAGAGAAGCATTTAAAAAGAGCTGCTGGGTGGAGCTAAAAGACCAGAATGAAGAAATTCATTTGGACTGTGCAGGTTGCTTGCAGTTGCGCAATAGGGGCTGACTCAATTGTTTTGAAGTATCTAAAGCTGTTAAGATGCAGAAGCCCATTTCCTGAGATATGTTTGTTTTAAACACTAACAAGCCTTAAACAATGATTGGAGAAGGTGAACAGTGATGTACCCTATCAATCCCATTTAAATATTTAGTATCTTAACACATTTCAGACTTGCAATCTAATCAGTCTTTGTTGCTGTGGTGTCTGGGTGTGTGTGTGTGGAGAGTTGTGTGGAGAGCAATTACAGTTGTTCTAAGCCAGGGGTCCCCAACCCCCCAGGCCGTGGACTGGTGCCGGGCCATGGCTTGATAGTAGCCGGGCCGGAGTAAGCGGCGGAGAGAGTAGTGCAACTCTTAGGAAAGTGTAGCAAACGCTCCGCTATCCTGGTGGCTGGCCGGGGCGCTCCCCAGGGGCAGGACGGGGGCAACGGCCTGCATTGAGGCAGTTCAGGGCACCACCCGGCCCTGCGTGGGGGGAAGGGGCTGCCAGGCCCTCCTGCCCGGGACGCAGCCCGCCCTTCCCTGCCGCAGCCGAGGATCCTTCGCCCGGGACCCCTGGCAGCTTTCCCGCCCGGTTGCACGTGACCGCCAAACGTGCATGCGGCCCACGTGACTCAACTCACCCGCTGGAGGCTCCCAGCAGTCCGCGGAATTTTTTTTACATGAAACTGGTCCCTGGTGCCAAAAAGGTTGGGGACCCCTGTTCTAAACAATTTGTGAACTCTTTTGAATTTTCACATCCATGCAACTCATTCATAAGTGCAGCTCCTTCAATGAAATCCAGGTTTGTGCTGATCTACATAGTAGATACATGTACTACTATGTACATATACATAGTAGATATACTACTATACATATACATATACTATAGTTTATGGCTTAGCAAATTGTGCAATTGCAGCCAATATAGGCTTTGATAAACCATGTTAAGGCATGATTAAATAAGAGCTCAGAACCCAGACAACTGATCTCTCTATGGTTTTATATGTGTGTATATACTGTGCACTGTACATATAATATGTACTGTATGTACATACTCAGATACACATCATATATTCATTTCATGCCGATTTTTGGTATTTACTACATAGTTCACAAAGTGCCTACAGATTGATCATTTTATAGTCTTCTTAGGCACAGATGTTAGACCAACTGGACCCTCCTTTTCACTCTTTTTGATAAGAAAGTCAGTACTTACTGTCTTCAGCCTTCTGGTTTATTGTCAATTCTCCAGGATTTCTCACAAGTAATATGCAAAGAGTTGACTTTTCCCTCTTTAAAACTTTTCTGAATCCATATATTAGCGTTTAAACTCTCAAAGTGAATAATGAGCTTATTTTATAACATTCCTAACTGTTTTCTGCTATCATTTATATAGCTTGAGACGCCAAGACTGTATTCATCTCACAGCCTAATTTCAACCGTCCACTGCAAGAAATTTAGAATTCTGTGGCACTTCAACATGAAGGCTTTGCATCATCTGCAGACTTGCAAGTTTGTTGGGTTTGATAGCTGAGCCAATTATTAGGGTTCAGTGGTGAATTTGAGGTCACATCAAATGGACTTTGCAATGCTATAATTTTGCTCAGTTTGTAGACAAGGTGTTTATTCATTAGTAGACATTCTTCCTTCACTTACTTCCCAAAGTGAGTGAAGATCCTATTTCATAGGATCTTCTTAGTGCAATAGAGCAGTGGGGTCAAACTCAAGGCCTACAGGTCAAATGTGGCCCATGGGATGCTTAGATCTGGCCCACGGGACTGCCCTGGAAACAGCTCAGCTGAACTGGTCCAAATCGGTAGGAACCCACCTCTGGAGTAAGCAGAAAAAGGAAGAAATATGAGAAAGAAAAAAAATATCTTGGATGCTCATTAATTCATCACCCTTAAGGGAATATAGACCCCAATGGAAGAAAAAAATTTTGTCCATCCATATACAGGTTTCTTACAGCAGCTGCCAAGTAACTGAGATATGCAGCACTTTGGATTTGAAAGGAAAAAAGTGGTCCAGAGATTGAATGGACATGTATGTAGGATGTCCTGGGAATTTCCTAAGCCACATATATCTTCTCCCAGGGCAAAAAAGATACAGCTTCACTAAAGAATTGTCAACAGAATTGCCCTCTTAAATTCAAGGCACCCAGAAATAATTATCATGGATTGTGATAATTTTGTAATGGCTCCTGTAACATATAGCTTTTGGTTGTTCTGTTTTTGTGTGATGACAACATGATATTAAGTGCCCAGGCGTTATGGAGACAGCGCCTATATAAGAAATAGTAGCTATTTTTCATTGGTCTTTCATTCATGGAACTCTACGCTTCATTTTTGCAGTTACTCATGGGGGGGAAAATCTCAAACTACGTATCTGAAGCCATATCAAAGTTTTCTCTTTTTAAATTCTGTCTTCCTGACATCATTCTGGTCCTACTGATCAAAATACTGCAATTGCAAAATACAGAGAGAAAATTTAAAAATCTATTAATTTATGGATCATTTCATAATAAGGGTAATAAAAGCCAGGCATATTAAGAAAGGGTGCTTTGATTTGGGAGTTATTTACAACTTTATTGAAACATTTTGGCAACCCCACTTTTATCCTGTGCTGCTGTAATGCTAGCTCTTTACTTTTACTTTATTTTGGATTTGTATACCGCCCTTTTCCCTTTCGGGACTCATGGCAGGGAACAGGCATCAATAAAATCGACAATAAAAAACATCAAAAAATATATTAAAATACACTTAAAAGAATATTAAATGGGTGGCCTGTTCTAAAAACCAGATAAAAACCCCTGGTAAAAACGATTAAAAACTACGCCAGGCCGGCCACACGGAATAAGTGCGCCTTCATGGCCCGACGGAAGAGGCGCAGGTCCGTGATTGTGCGGTCGGGGGGTAGGTCATTCCAGAGGGCAGGAGCTGCCACAGAGAAGGCTCTCCCCCTGGGGATCGCCAGCCGACATTGCTTGGCCGACGGCACCCTGAGGAGGCCCTCTCTGTGGGAGCGAACTGGTTGTGCATTGCCCTCTACATCAGGCTTTAAGAAGCAACATCTGGTTCTCTTGCTAACCAGAGAACATAGAGAATAATAGAATTGAAATGAAGGGCATCCAAGGGTTGAGCTGAAAATGGACAAGCTGTCAGTTCTGGCTGTGCAATCAAAACCTGTCAAAAGGACAGTTTCATTTATGTAGTCGTGTCAACTGTTTTTTTTTTAACTTACTCTCCATGGATGCTCCTTATCAGTGGAAGCCATCACTAGACCAGAAGTTCTTTCTGCTGTCACAAGAAGATATAGATCCTACTCAAAACATTACTAATGGGAAAAGTCTTACAGTCTCTTAATGTTGACAAAAATGCAAGCAGACCTGCCAAACTAGCATAGATTTTTGTTTTAAAAGGATTTATTGGTTTTTACAAAATAATATTGGGAAAAGGGTATAGGAAAAAACGTTACATTTTAGTAGCTTCATGCCGGAGTCAGCGGTCCCCCCCAAACTTCATCATAGTACAGGTTTTAGTAAAAAAAAAGACAAGCACAATAACAAATACATTGCATATTTTCTATGTTCATTCTTCTTGTTTTTCCGTACCATCAATCATGACAACATTCATGACAACCTAAGTCTTTTGGCTATTGATTCTTTTCCCCCGTCATCGGGAGGGGCCGCCGCCCCCACTGTTCCTCCTTCATCGTCCCCTAGGAATATGGAGTATTTTTGAGAAAAAGCATTTGCCTCTTCTAAAGTTTTGATTCTAATTCTACTCCCTTCCCAGAAAACCAACATCCCTTCTGGTAACAACAATTTGAACCAGATCCCTTTTTTAAATAGTTTCTTAGATAGGAAGGAATAATTCCTTCTCATGTCTCTAATTTTCTTTGGGATTTGCTTCAAAATGATTATCTCATTGTCTTGGTATTTCAAAGGCCCTCCCCTTTGGGCTCTCAGAATCTCCTCCCTTGTGGACTTCCTTAAAAATTTTACATGGACTTCTCTTGGGACATTATGTGTCCTTGCATATGCCGAATTGATTCTATAAACCAGATCAATATCCCATGCAATTTGTTCTTTATTTTTTTGAAGATAATCCGCTAATATTGTAATCATAATATCTTTCAAATCTTCTGCATCTGACTCTGGTTTTTTTTTTAAACTTACTCTCCATGGATGCTCCTTATCAGTGGAAGTCATCACTATACCAGAAGTTCTTTCTGCTGTCACAAGAAGATATAGATCCTACTCAAAACATTACTAATGGGAAAAGTCTTACAGTCTCTTAATGTTGACAAAAATGCAAGCAGACCTGCCAAACTAGCTTAGATTTTAATAGCTAAACTTCTAGGGCTTTATTTTATGTTTCCCTACTGTGGTCAGAAGGAAGATAATCCCAAAACACTGCATGAGAGTCTGTCCTATAACTAGAACGTAAGTTGATTTAACATTTATCATGGTTTGCCCTTGTCGAATTCATCTTTGTATTGTAACAAATACTGTGGGGAGTTAAAGCTGGATTTGAATTATTACCTGTTGGTACAGGTTCTCAATTCATTGCCTCTGCTTTGTTTAAGATTAGAACAGCTGCTCCTTCTTGCATTTGCTACACGTATAAAGAGAGACTCAGTATCAGTCCCGTGGCACAGTTGCCATCTCCCTCAACGACTCTTTAAAAAAACAAGGATAAATTCTAATTGTACAAGAAAAGGTACACAGTAAACCTTTTGTCTGGGATAGATCTTAATTTAATTTAATTTAATTTAATTTAATTATTAGACTTATAAACCGCCCCCTCTCCCCGAAGGAGTCTTTAAAGCTAGATATCACGCGGAGATAAAAGATAAAAGAAATAGAATGCCAAAATCACGATGCTTTAACTCTTAACTCTTCATTTAAGGACAAAGGAGCTATGGTACATTAGGACAGGGATCCCCAACCTTTGCAACTCCAGCTTTGCTGGCTGGAGAATTCTGGGAGCTGAAGTCCTTCAGACTTAAAGTTCCAAAGGTTAGGGACCCCTGCATTAGGACAAAGGCCAATTTACTCCAATGTTCTGCTAAGGAGATCGGTCAGACATTTCTAGGAATATGACTAGAATATGACTGCAATAGTATCTTCTCACTTGTCACTATTATAAAGAGGCCTTGACTTACAACCAGTCCCTTAGTGACCATTTGAAGTTACAACAGCCTCCCCAAAAGCCACTTATGATCTGGTAATCAGAATTCTGATGGCTGCACCCCATTTGACCCCATAGTCATATGACTATAGTTTGGGTGCTTGGTTGCAGATCTGAGATTGCCCATATGTATTCTGGACAGCTGATTTTTGCGATATACTTCAGAAATTGACATTTTTGTAGCTATTTGTGATCAGTTGGGAGTTGTGGCTTCCATCATTTTTGAATTTGAATTTTATTAAATTTTTATACCGCACCTTCTCCCCAGCGGGACTCAGGGCGGTGTACAGGCAACAGTAAAAGTCAGTTAATATAAAATTAATGATAAAACAAGTAAAATGCTATTAAAAATGTATTAAACAGTACACCTAATTTTCAAATTTTGATAAAAACCCTATCTAAAAGCAAGTTAAAAACTATGCTATCATGCTCTGAGCTATGCAGCAAAAGGTTGATTTTAGACTTATTTTTGGAAAGTTTTTAAATTCTAACTTGTGAAATTGATTTAAAGAAAGACTTCAAAATTAATTGAAATTAATTAGAAATATCCTCTCATTTATGAAAAATTGGTCTTGTTTACATTTCAAACTAGGCATGGGGGACGTTGAAAATAAATTATTAGAGCATAAGATGTCTATTTTCCTTTAAAGATAACCAAAATAGAGTTTAAGGTGGACTTAAAAACTATAACTTACAAGAAAGAGATGGAAGTACTGGATTTACAAATAATGAACATTTGACCATTTGTAAGGATCATTTAAAAATTAAAACGGAGATACAAATAATGTATCAAAAGACCTATATGGACTATACTTTAAAAATGAAATATAAGAGCTCTTCTGGGATTTCTTCATGGAACTTACAAACGGGTTGGATAAAGATGATAAAAAGTTTGAGAGAAGATACAAAAATAGAACAAAAGGGGAGATGAATTTTATCTCTGGGACTTAAATATAGTTAAGAGGAAGAAGGCAAAAAACACTGAATTAATTTATAATTTAAATAATAAGTTACTATCTATGATGGTAACTTAGTGGTTATCTTGATTGAATCGTTTTTCTTTTGGAAGAGTTTAGTGGTGTAATTGATTAGTTTGCAACATTTGTTATTACTTCGTAACATCTAAATAAAGAATTGTTGTTTTTAGTAAAGTTTAATAGTTTTTAAATTTTCTGCAATATTTTATTAAGAGAGGGATTAGGGGGATTTAAACTAAATGGAAATGAGAATTATATATTTATGTAAGGTATTTCTATTAATTTTTACTGAACATTTGCTGATTAATAAGGGGAGCTAAAGATTTAGAGATGAGTTTATAGAAAACAGGGTGAGGTATAGAATGAAGATGTAAGCTGGCAGGAATAGCCAACACTCCAGAATATAGGCTTAAGATACAGAAGGATCTAGACAAACTTGAACATTGGGCACTATCTAATAAAATGAAATTCAATTGTGAAAAAAGTAAGGTCCTACATATAGGCAAGAAAAACCAAATGCACAAGTACAGTATAGGTGGTACCTTGCTCAATAGTAGCAACTGTGAGAGGGATCTCGGAATCCTAGTGGACAACCATTTAAATATGAGCCAGCAGTGTGCAGCAGCTGCCAAAAAAGCCAACACAGTTCTAGGCTGCATAAACAGAGGGATAGAATCTAGATCACGTGAAGTGTTAATGCCACTGTATAGTGCCTTGGTGAGGCCACACTTGGAATACTGCATACAGTTTTGGTCGCCACGATGTAGAAAAGACGTGGAGACTCTGGAAAGAGTGCAGAGAAGAGCAACCAAGATGATTAGGGAACTGGAGACTAAAACATATGAAGAACGGCTGCAGGAGCTGGGTATGTCTAGTTTGATGAAGAGAAGGACCAGGGGAGACATGATAGCAGTGTTCCAATATCTCAGAGGGTGCCACAAAGAAGAGGGAGCCAAACTATTCTCCAAGGCACCTGGGGGCAGGACAAGAAGCAATAGGTGGAAACTAATCAAGGAGAGAAGCAACTTAGAACTAAGGAGAAATTTCCTGACAGTTAGAACAATTAACCTCTGGAACAGCTTGCCTCCAGCAGTTGTGAATGCCCCAACCCTGGAAGTCTTTAAAAAGATGTTAGATTGCCATTTGTCTGAAATGGTATAAGGTTCCTGCCCACGCAGGGGGTTGGACTAGAAGACCTACAAGGTCCCTTCCAACTCTGCTATTGTATTATATTATATTTGGTTTTATTTTAAGAGACAGTGATATTATTAATGTTGAATATGCTTGCTATGGATGATATGAACTTTCTTTTTCTTACTGTTTCCTTTCGGGGCAGTTTTTTCCAGTTTTTCCTCACTTTTTAATTTTTTCATGTATTTTTGTATTAAGTTCTTGTATTAGTTTTAGCTGTTTACTGTAACCCTTAATAAAACTATTGAAAAAAAGAAATCTGTAGCAGAATCAGAAAACACAAATGTTTGAAAACTATATTGATTATTATAGGGCATAATTTATATTTTATTTAAAAAAAACACCCCAGGAGGCCGTCCAGTTAAATTTTGAACTAGGAACAACAATTCATATAGCACACAACAAACAACCCATGTAACTTATTATATTTGTTTTCATAAAAACAGCAGTCCATAAAAAGCCTTTCTAAGTTAAACTCCTTATCATACTATCATTGCCATTGTATGGAACAACCGGTATGATGTCAGTGAGTTTTGTTTACGCACATTGGAAAATAATTGAAATTACTGAAATTGCTTTCAGCAATTGTGCTGATAATTTCTTCCCTCTCCTCTTGCCAATAGTCTCAAATTTCATGAGCAAGCTTCAGTATTAACTTTGACTTAACAACAGCCCTGATTGTTCTTAAGTATAGCAGAATATTTTGCTATGCGTAGTGGTATGCACAAATATTTATTCATGTTTGTTGGAGATGGCGAAGGGGAAGTAGAAGTTTCTTTTTTTTTTTGGAAAAACAATTTTATTGGTTTTTGAAATATACATAGGAAAAGGGATATAGGGTAGATATGACATTTTAGTGGCTTCCATATCGGAGGCGGTGGTCCTCCCAAATTTTCATATAAATACAATTTTTTTAGAACAAGCAAAGGATAAGCATACAAATACTTTACATTGTAAAATTCATACATTCAATCATGTTTTTCATTGCCATCTAATTTCAACAACCACAGTAGAAATTTCAAATAAAATCATTTTTGAGATCTAAGTCTTTTTGCTACTGATTCTTCAGCTCCCTTCCCGCCGATGGGCGGGGCCATGGCCCCCCCTGTTCCCTCATCCTCGTCCCCTAGGAGTGAAGAGTGCTTTTGAAGAAAGGCCTCCGCCTCTCCTAATGTTTTAACTCTGATTCTACCTCCCTCCCAGAAGACCAACGTTCCTTCTGGCAATAACCATTTGAACCAAACTCCTTTTTTATATAATTTCTTGGACAAGAAGGAATATTTCCTTCTTATTTCTCTAAATTTTTTTTGGAATTTGTTTCAGAATGGTAATTTCTTTTTCTTGGTACTTCAAGGGTCCTCTCCGCTGAGCCCTCAATATCTCATCCCTTGTGGACCTCCTTAGAAATTTAATATGAACCTCTCTTGGTACATTATTTATTCTAGCATATGCTGAATTAATTCTATAAACCAGGTCCATATCCCACCAGAGTTGTTCTTTATTTCTTTTAATATAATCTGCTAAAATTGTACTCATAAGATCTTCACCCTCTGTCTCTGGTATGTTCTGGAACCTGAGAAAAAAGGACATTCTTTCAAATTCTATTTTTGTCATATGACCTCCCAGTTCTGAGCTTTCCTTCCAAATTTCCTTTATCTCTTCCCTCATCTCAGCTGATCCTCCCTCTAACGCCTCAATTTTTTGTTTGTTATCCATTGTACTTCTTTGTGTTTCCAACAGCTCTATTTTTAGGCTTGTCAATTCTTTTCGCATTTCATGCACATTTTTCATTATATCTTGGAGCATCTCGTTAGTTGACAATTCCTGGGCGCTCTCACCAGTCGCTTCTTTCTGCAATAATGCGGTGATCTTTGTCTGCTGTGTAACTGGACTGGAGCGAGCCGAAGATGGAGCGGAAAAAGACTTTCCAGTAGGTGGTTTTTTAGACGCCATTGTCCCGATTATAAGTTCTAATTAATTCTAATTAGTAGAAAAGATGGCGTCGGAAAGGCAGGCAGCCTATGAAGTCTGAGGTATCGGAGCAGATCGAGTAAAAGTTCAGTCTGGGAAGTATATAAAACCAGAAGAAAGGACTGTATTATCCAAATCTGGGTGTCCACGTATTGGGGGGAGATACTGAAGGTTTCCTGAGGAGAAGTTAAAGTAAAAACTTAAAGTCTTAAGATCTTAAATGCCGAAGGAAAAGTTTTCTGACAGGGAACAAAGAGGAGCCATTTTCCCGCCTCCTCGCAGGAAGGAAAGTGAAAGTTTCATTTCATTGTTGCAAAAAGATCCCATGATATAATGTTGCAACTGCGATGGTGTAGATACAATTATTTTTTTTGCTGTTGTTATTTCAGATGGCAAATTAGTCCTCTCTTTCTCCCCATTGGAAGTAGAAGTTTCTTGTTCTTTCAGTTTCTTCAAGAAACATTCAGGAATAAGGTAAGAATGTAAATTTGCAAAAAGAAATGTTTCAGAAAGAGTACTTTGGACTGTTTTTCATAAAACCTATCGTACTTTGCTTTGGAAACAAGACTGAACCTTGCTCCAGTTTTCTGAAATTTCAAACAGCACCCTATTGACTGAAATGCAACGTCAATAAGTGTCTACAATGTATTTTTTCCTATCAGAATTAGAAAAACTTTCAAGCGTAATAATATTTTGATCAGTTTCCATTCAGTATGATATAGGGATTTCATGCAAGCAATCTTAAAATTTATTTCGGGTACCAGAAAATGAATTTTGTCATGCCATTCTTTTATCTCAGAAAAGATGGAAATGGACTTCCGGTTCCGGCTCCAGCGGCGACGAGCGAGCCTAGCCCTCGCTCGCCGTTTTGTTGCTTTTTCTGCCCCCCCACGGGGGCGAGACGCCCCTTTTTTGGGGGTCTCCCGTAGGGCCGGCTCGGCAGGGACGCCCCCCCTCACGGCGGTGGGGGAGGCGACCCTTTTGCCGCGGCCTAGGTGAAGGAGAACATGCTGCGGGGGGTTCTCCCTTCGCCTAAGGACGTCGGCGCCATTTACATCTATGTAGAGGGCTGAACGTCGATGTCGGAAGGCTTCCCGAGGCTTCAGCTGCAAGGGGAGAGTGAGTGTTCAAAAACCTTTTTTTTTCTACTGTCAGCCGGGCTGAAAGGACTGGGAGGGGGGTGTTTGTTTTTTAAAAAAAAACCCTCGGATCTAAGCGGCACTTGGAAATGGTTCCTCGCGGCAAGGAGCGGAAATTTTCAATCCTGACTGTTTGCGTTAAGGGAAAGTGGATTGCGGCTTGCTTGCAACAATGTTTCTAGGTCTGGCTGATACAATTTCTCTCACTACTCTCTCCTGCGGGCTCTGAGCTGGGCGGTGGAAAATGGCCTCTCTTTGTTCCTGATTGACTATTTTGTTTATGGAAAATTTCCAGTGTCTCTTTGCAATTTGGACTATCTCTGGTTTTTAATGAAGAAACGTTTTCTTTTGGATTTGTGATTTCTTTTCTGGAGTACCTTTGCTATTACATCTATTGAGTTGGAAAACTGTCTCTCTCTTGGTTCCTGTATTTTACAACGTTACAACCTTGATCAGAACTTTTGGCTCGAAAGAAGGCGGAGCCTCCCGAGCCGACACAACCGGGCTCCCTAAACTGCAGGGACCCGGCTAGAATTCGCCTCCCCCGTGATTCTATAAGGAATCTAAGCCGCCCCGGAGAGGTGGTGATTAGGAGATAAATCTTCGCTGGGTGCAGGGACCACGCAAGATCCCTGCCCGACACGAAGCAACATCTCTGAAGGGAGACGAATCGCATCCCCCCCCCCCTTTCTGGAGGGTGGACCATAGGCGAAGGAGAATCTTTGAAACAAGAAAGGGAAAAATCTGCTGGAATACTTCGGGAAGGTACTTTATTTGGTCTCTGAAACACTCTGCTGGGAAACCTTTTTTATTTACCAAAGCTTTGAAGTTGAAGATAAGCGGCGAGCTTGGATTGAAGTGTGAGATTCCTCAGCTTCACAGAATGTTTTGAAATGGCCGACTGACTTGATAATAGTTACTTATGTTTGCGCTGAAAAGGATTGGATTATGACTGACTTTTCTAATTCTTTTTTTCTGTCTTTTTGATTTATTTCACTCAAAACTTTGAAACTTGGAGCACTTCCACAATCCTATAATTATTTGGACACTCTATTGCGCATCTTTAAACTTAAATAAGGACTATATCTTATCTTTTTTTTGTCTCTGTTTTCCTTCCAACAAAAAGGACTGAAACACTTTGAAACTATTTAAACTATTTCCTACATCGTATCGCTCTTGGAAAAACAGTGGGCGGACATATATGAACAGATTTACTGGAAATATTGTCTAGAAACAAACTAACAGAGATAAACTAAGTGTTAACAAGGTAATTGGAGCTACTTTTTCCTAGTTTGCGGATTCGCCAAAATGTCTACGCACATAGATATATACACTGCAGAAAACCAGGAGCTTTTGGCTGAAATCTTGAGGGAATTGAGAGAATTTCGTGCAATACTCGACATTACACCAAGTGAAGAAATTGAACAGATTAGAGAAATCAAAGAAGAAAATGGAAATGAGGCTGTTTGTGGACTGGATTTAACTGAAGACAAGGGAGAAGACCCAGGAGAGGAGATAAGATCAAGACCTCATCAGAAATTTGAATTTCAACCTGTCTGGCAAAAGGAAGGAAAAGGAGAACAAAAGATAGAGGAAATCACACCAGAGTTACACTTGATATTTGAAAATAAATCAAATTTGAGGAAAAGAATTGGTCAGCACTATGATTGTACAGCTATACAGGATCACAATGTGCCAATGGAAGTTTATAAAGAACATGAGAAGAGGAAAAAAAGTCGATGGAGAATGTGGACTTTAAAAGAGGCAAATTTAATTCATCCTTGGAGAGACAACGGCTGAAAAGAGGAACTTTTATCCCTTGATGAGCAAAAACTAGGCTGGGTTTAAATTACCATCAAGGATTATTAATTAATTGATTGTTAGTAATAACTATAGATGCTTATAATAAGATTAGGTTTTTGATAATGATATATATTACTTTATCTATAGATGGGGAATTGGGCTATTTAGATGGTTATAGAAAAATGATGTGTTAATGAATGATATATATCTGCTTATCTAAGATGGGGAGTTATGCTATTAAGATGGTTATAGAATATTCTTGGTAAAGGTTTTGTTAATGATATATATTTGTTTATCTATCGATGGGGAATTATGCTATTTAGATGGTTAAAGAAAGATTATGTGTTAGTGAATGATATATATTTGCTTATCTATAGATGGGGAATTATGCTACTAAGATGGTTATAGAATACTCTTGGTAAATGTTTTGGTTAATGATATATATTTGTTTATTTATCGATGGGGAACTATGCTATTTAGATGATTATAGAAAGATTATGTGTTAGTGAATGATATATATTTGCTTATCTATAGATGGGGAATTATGCGATTAAGATGGTTATAGAATACTATCACTCTTGGTAAATGATCAATCAATTAATAGTTACATAAAATTTTAGATAATTATATGGAATCTATAGAGATATGAAGGGATTAAATAAGGGATATTAATAGTAAATAGGTTTTAAAGATATTATTAAAGAAAAAATAGATTGAGGCTAGAATACTTGATAAGACTTGTGGATACTGATATTGAATCACAGGATAAATTGTTAGATTTAAAATTAATAAAATGAGATAACCCATGAATAATAACCACTCCTGGAAGGCACAGAATTTATGGATACCCGATTAGGCCTTCTTATATTTAAATTTATTTAAATTTATTTATACTGTTTTTTGTTCTTTTTTGTTTGGTTTTATAAATAGAACGTTATTATACAATTAGGCTTTACTTAAAAGGGTATTAAAACAACTAGCAAGATTTGGGACTGAGACATAAGAATTGTAATAATTGATATGAAAATTGAGCGATAAATCTTAAATCTGAAATTATAAAATACCATCAACACAAAATAGAACTGGCTCCGAGGCCGAAATACACCATGTAAATGAGATGAAGAGTGTGGAGTAGAGAGGTAAGGGAAGAAGAGAGAGAAAGGAGAGAGGGCAAAGAGGGGGAAGAGGAGAAGAGGAGAAGAGAAAGGAGGAGTGGAAAGGGGAGAGAGGAGAAGGAGAGAAGAAGGGGAAGTAGAGAAGGGGAGGGCGTTAGAGGGAAGAAAGGAGGTAGGGAGGAGGAGGAGAAAGGGGAAAGAAAATGATGGATAAGGCACAAATATGGTGTATGGAGAGCAGAAGAGCCCTCTGGGAGTTTTCTGGGTGTTGATGGTAAAATGAAATGATGGTAAAATGGAATGATGTAAACATTTAATAATATAATATGATGTTGGCTATGTAACAGTATATATGTTGTTATTTACTTTGAAAATCGAAAATAAAATAAAAATATCTATTTAAAAAAAAAAAGAACTTTTGGCTCCCGGTTAGTCTCACCAACCCCACCCTGAAAACGCCATTTTGGTGGCATTGATTTTAACAGTTAATCATGGCTCAAGAAACAGCACTGACAAGTTTAGAACAATGGATGGCTTCTCTTGAAACTGTTATACAAACTTTGGTACAAGAGATTCAAGCTCAGAGGGCAGAAAACATCAATTTCAAGAAGGAGCTATTGGACACACGGAAGCAAGTGCTGGAAAACACACAGAAGACTGAAGAATTGGAAGGGGGGTTGGCGGGGGTTAAGGGACAGATTAAAAATGTTACTAAAGAGGTTGGGAAAACAAATGGGCATGTGTCTAGGATAGATATGGAAGGAATGACATATTTTTTGAGATTTCAGAACGTTCTTGAGGAATCTGGTGAATGCCTCCCTGATCTTATGAGCACAATTTTAGCAGACTATTTACAAAAACCTTAAGATGAGATCAGGGGGGACATTGACCTAGCCTACAGAATTAACTCAGCATATGCCAGGATAAATGAAGTGCCTAGAGAGATACATGTGAAATTTGTTAGAAGGTCAACCAGAGAGGAAATCCTGAAAGTGCAGAGAGGTAGTCCATTAATCTACCAACAAAAAGAGGTTGCTATCTTGAAGCAGATCCCTAGAAAGATTCGAGAAGCAAGGAGGAAATTTTCCTTCTTGTCTAAAATTTTATTTGATCATGGGATTTGGTTCAAGTGGGTGACACCCGAAGGGATGCTGATGTTCTGGGAAGGAGGAAGAGTGAGGATTAAAACAGTTGCTGAGGTGGAAGCCTTTCTTAAAAAACATTCCTCTATCCTGGGGGAAGATCCAGGGGGGACGGAGGGGGCCACGGCCCCGCCTACTGGGGGCCTGGAAGGAGAAAAAGAAGATTCAATTGCCAAGAGACTTAGATCAAAAAAATAACTTTGCCTTGACTTTTCTTTTTGAATAATTTTGCATAATATTTGTATTTGGATTTTTTGTAAAGGACTGACACTATTGAATTGAGAATTTAGATATATGTACACGCTTTCACTTTGTAGTTTGATGAAAAATGTTTTTCTTTTTATTGTTATTAATGTATTTTGAGGTCCCGGAAGAGCCGACGACCTCGACGTGAATGCTTTCAAAATTTCTTTGTATCCCTTACCCTATCCTACAGAAAAAATGTAAAACCAATAAAACTTTTTCAATATAAAAAAAAAGAAAAGATGGAAATGATTTGCCTAATATTATGGTTTGCCACATTTTTGTTCACCTACTGAATCCTTCCAGAGGACCTGCAATAAGCAGGTGTGCATTAATATACTTATTTGTTAAATTTATTTGTGGCCTATTTCGCCATGGAGCCACTCTAGTCGGCTTCAGAGGCGATATTCATCTGGTTTGTACTGGTTCCAATGAACTGGTAGGGAAAATTTGACCTGGTTCGCCAAATCAGTAATGACCTCGGGCTGGCCACGCCCACCTGCCAGTCGCTGGCTCAATGCTTGCTCGCCCCACCCACACGCTCAATGCTCGCTCACTCGCCCCACCCACCTGCTCAATGCTCACCCCACCCATCCCACCCCTCCTGCATGCTGCCCACTCTCCCTTTGCCATGCGTTTCCCATTTCCCCTCCTTCAGAGGCCCCGGTTCTTACTTAATCTCCCCGCAGGCTTACCTAAATCCTCTGGTGGCGGGTGGCTGGTGGCAGTGGGCAAGACAAGCCAGGGCTGAGCCATCACCACTGGGCTCCCCGCCGTCCCGCATCTTACCCCCCTTGTCATTGGATGCCTTCAGCCACCTCCTCTTTTTATTTGGTGCGAGAAGCCTCCCAGCTGCTGCCACTTTGCCAGCCAGAATCGAGATGGCTGCAGGCTTCTAGCACTGCAAACTACCAACCTCCACTTCTCGAATGCACTGAAAAAGAGCTTCAGTGTCCGTCCCCTCCTCCACTGTTGCTGCCCTGTTCTTTGTTCCAGCTGCACACACGCACTCCATGCCTGCTGCTCTGGAAGAACAGTGCAGCCGGGGTGGTGGGACTGACGCTCTTTTTTGGTACATAGAAGCAGAAGTCAGTAGTTTTTGGTGCAAGAAGCCTACAGCCGCCGCCGCCAATCTGGTTCCGGCTGGCAAAGAGACGGCGGCTGGGAGGCTTATTGCACCAAAAACTACCAAAAACTACAGGCCGGAAAAGAGGCCTGAAGTCCCATCGCCACTGTTGCTGCCCTGTTCTTCACACCAGCCAAGCATGCACACCCCATTGCCTGCCGGTGCACAGTCGTACCCCATTTTCAGACCCAGCCGGGAGAACGGCCTGCTACATCGGAGGGAGAGTGTCACAGCAGACTTGCTTGCAAGGCATCCAGACTGCGGTGTCCCTTTAAGGTACTTTGGCATGGGGGGGGGGGAACCATAAAGGGACAGCCCGCAGGAGTTGCCTTTTCTGCTGGTTCTGGGGCTGTGGCTTGCTGGGCATGGCTTGGTGGGGGTCATGTGATTGAGTGGTCATGGCCAACTCAACATCAGTCACGCCGAGTTGGCCATGCCCACTCAGTCATATGACTAAGCCATGTCCACAGAACTGGTAGTAAAAAAAAATTGAATCTCACCCCTGCTCAGCTTACAGTATTAAAATCAAAAAAGTAAGTGTAAACAAAACAAGACGTAAAATAATAAAACAATGAAATAAACAATGAAAAAGAGAATACACAGAATGCATTAATATGATAACTAAATGGACAGGTGGAGAGCAGAGAGCAATAAGGTGGAGTTTGTCATAAATCTAGCAGCCACCTTCAGCATGAAACTCCCCCTTGGCTCTCCGGGCGAACTGACAGAGCCACTCCTCTTTAGGTCTTTAGGCTCTTATGGAAGGATAGTGTGGTGGGAGCAGATCCTACCCTCTAGGGCAGGGGTTCCCAAACTTGGCAACTTTAAGACTTGTGGACTTCAATTCCCAGAATTCTCCAGCCAGCTATGCTATGCTGGCTGGAGAATTCTGGGAATTGAAGTCCACAAGTCTTAAAGTTGCCAAGTTTGGGAACCCCTGCCCTAGAGGGTAAGATAATTTAAAGGATGGGTGCTATGGAAGAGAAAGTTCTTCTTCTGGATCCCGATAGTTGGAGTGCTTTGACTGATGAGATCCGAAGAAGACCCCCTCTGCCAGCATGAGTAGGACGGGTTTGTCCTTATGAGATGAGATAGTTTATCAGGTAGTCCGGAACTTTTCCATTAATGGCTTCTAGATCATAACCAACACCTTGAACTGCCCTCAGAAGCTGACTGGTAGCAGGTGCAGTTTGAGGAGCAGAGGTGTAATACATACAGGCCATCCTACGGGCCCCAAAGATTACTCTCGCTGCTGTACTTTCCACCAGCTGAATCACAAACAATCAACAAACAAGATCACATAAACAAATATACAAAAAGGGAGGCAGAGAAACAGTCTAGCTTGAGGCAAATATTTCTGCAAATGAGTAAGTGTACGATCCAAAAATGTTTGGAGATTGGCTGTGATTCATAGGAAAATAGTATTTTACTTGAGTTTCAATGAAACAAAATGTGACTAGATATGAATGAATTCAGCTGAGATGACAGGTGAGGAATCCTTTTGAAGTGATACAAAACATTAGTGTGAAAGTTTCCTAAGACTTTCAAAGCAGTCCAGTTTGAGTTATTATTTGACTAAAGCAAAAATATGCATATAATATTACTTTAGGAGACCTTTTGTAATAGGCCGATAAATAATTGTTAAGTGATTAAAATATAAATAATACTGTGGAGTTCCCAATTTTAAAATAACTTTTGTACAATTAAAATGAACCATTCATATTTTGTTCTGAAGGGGGAAAGTACTCATTATGAAACATGTTATATTATAGGAAAGATTAATTACATTTACTAAATAGGCTGAATTCAGGTAGTCATCAGGAAAAGATTGCCATTTCCAGGAATGACTTAATTACAAATGCCTTGAATTGTCATTTTCAGGTTAAAGTTGTCAATTGTTCTGTTCTAACACAACCCAGGATGAAACTCAATACATTTTCAAGTTACATTTCTAGTCCATAATAAGAAAATGCTCTGAAAATGAACGACGACTATGTTTTTTTGTGAAAAATGGGTGGGGTGGGGTCTTTATTGTATTGTTATTTAAATACATTGGGATAATTACTCCTAGAAAAATAGAGTTTTGATGTAAATATTTAATCTATCAGTTGGCTTTGGTATAAATAGATGGCTAATGCTTATTATGAGATTAGGGAAAGAATAAATATGGTAAAAATGAATATTACTTAGAATGTCGATATTAATTTTGAGCAGATTTATCTATTTTATTGGGTACCTGTCCTCACCCCATTCTTCCCCACCCCTCACAGGTGGGAAAAATGATGAAATGTACATTGCAGTGTAAATGCTAACTTTTTAAACTTTGCATTCTGGATATGCTGCAGTTTTTCTTTTGTCTGTTTCTTTGTTACGCAGTTTAATGATTACACATAACAGCAATAACAGCAAGCATTGTTCCCAAATCCCAGATGTTAACTTTACATTATCTCTCACCATAAAGAATATGCTTTCCCCTTGTTTTAATATGGTTTTTTTTTAATTCAGTTGCAAATCACACAAACATTGCTGAAGAAATGCACCTACTTCTTGACAGGAGCTGCTGGACAAGTCGGCTGTTCTAAGACAATAATTAATATAATCAAGGAATCGGGAATATTATCTGGCCACAACTTGTGAAAATTAATCAAATTATTAACCCCATGAGGAAAATTTAAACAATTCCCCCAGAACTAAAGCCAATATTTCTTTAACATGTTGCCTTAAAACAAGTTTCTTTTTTTTCAATATTCACTGTATATCTAAATCTAGATTACCCTACCCTCGCCCCCATTCCACTTTATACAGGAACATAATTTTGAAGATGGTGCTAACCAGTCAACAGGAAAAATACATCTGTGAAAGTAGAATTCAATTGGGAGAAACTTCACTGAATGTACAATTGATTATCACATTATTTATGATTAACACTAATATCTTTTCCATCTGTCTTATCTGTTATTTCAGGCAAGGCTCTCTTTCTTTATTCCTATTGTCTTCTTTTCATAAAATTATGTAGAGTTAAATAGGCTTGCACTACAGCTAGTCCTCAACTTCCAATCACTTGTTTAATGACTGTTTGAAGACTGTTACAACAGCGGTAAAATGTGACTTATGACCATTTTTCACACAACCGTTGCAGCATCCTACATGGCCATGTCATCAAAATTCAGATGCTTGGCAACTGGCATGTATTTGTGACCGTTGCAGTGTCCTGGGGTCATATGATCAGCTTTTGTGACCTTCTGACAAGCAAAATCAATGGGGAAACCAGAGTCACATAACCATTTAAAATTGCAGTGATTCACCTAACAACATTGGCAAGGAAGATCATAAAATGGGGGTGAAAAATCACTTGACCACTGACTTGCTTAGCAACAGAAATTTTGAGCTCAATTGTGGTCATAAACCAAGGACGATCTGTATCCTGCATGCAATAATTGGTTTCCAGTGATTAAAATGAGAATTGAAATAGAAAAAATAATGGCAGAAATATTTATATTATATTTATATTTGTAAAAAGGCTCTCAAATTTCCTCAAATCTTATCTTCAGTTGCATTGTAATGGATATAATTTTCTCAACCTAGAAACCTTTCTTACTGAAAAATGTGGAAGATTAAAGTTGCATTGATCAACTTGTAGACACTCTATATAGGTAAGATATTTTTTCCTTCGGAGGAAAAAAAATATCTGACACACCTTCACCTTATTGCCAGCTCTTCAGGCCCCTTCTTTGTCAATGTTCTGGATGTCATTCAGGTACTTTTACTTTATTCTTCTGCCAACAGATTTTGAAATGCATTTATCAATCAAAGTTAAAATACACAAAAAAAAATGTCAAAAGAAATCAGAACAGCAAGACCTCGTTGGGAAATTCATGTAGCACTATGTTATCTCCAAGAATCTTACTTTGGCAATGTCTCAGAATACCCCTTTGTTAAAAATTATTCTCAGATCATCTTAATCTCAGATTATTGGCAAAATTGTTATTTGGAGGGATATCAGGTAGACCAAAAACTACTAGGCACATTTGTATATAAAAAAACGTCCTGCATTGCAACGGTGTCAGCAGGATACAGTAAAGAAATCAAGATAGCGGCCACGATGGGGTGATTGAAGCTCCTCTTGGAGTTTGTGTGTCACCCCATCCCAGCTACCACCTTAACTCTTTTGACCACCCATGCCGACACCCCTGCCATATTGTAAACCGTTAAGTTAAACATCGTAGTTATTTTTTCCCAATTCTGGAAAAGTCCTTTCATAAACAGATGTGAGTGATGCATTTAGATCTTGAGGTTTGTTCTTTGGTGTGATAAAGCTGAGCAGATCAACAGCGGTGGCCACACCAAATACCATCCGTTTCATCAAGGAGGACCCCTTCGCACTGTCTGGAAAAGAAAGAGGAACGTATTTCCAAATAAGAATGAAATAAAGCATGCCCTTAATTTAGGCCTGGCCTAATTCCAGGCTTCCCGCCCCAGTCTGTAATTTTAAATTATTTATCTGGTTTTATGGGTTTAGTTTTAATTTGTACAGAGGATTGTTTAATCTGATTTTAGTTATATGTATTGTTATGGTTTTGATAATTTTAATTTATACCTGTACACCGCCCCGAGTCCCTTCGGGGAGAGGGGGCGGCCTAGAAATCAAGTAAAATAAAATAAATAAATAAGGCTAACTTCTGACTTAAAACATGCAGAGAAACTTGTTTCATTGACTCAATGTAGTCCCTCACACCTCACCCTCTTTCCTGCCAGATTGAGTGGGAGGGAAGAAGCCTGCAGCTTTGCTGTTCGCTTCGGCTGCCATATGAAACGGGGAGGGAGGGGCTTTGCATTTAGGTTATGGGGACTGTATGGTGCAGGAGAGTGAGATGCAGAAGGGAGTGCTCTATCGCCATCTACTTCGCATACCAGTGGCTGGGGCCATGCAACGGTCAAGGTCAACGGTCTTACATGCCATCCTGATGATGCTCTTTGAAGATGCAACCCACCTGATACCTAAGGGCTTTGCACATTGGACAATGGGGTGGGGGTTACTGGGAAAAGGGGGTTGGGACATATATTGATATGTATGCTTTCGCGCCTAAATGCTTCAGACCTTGCTTAGCATCTATGCTATTCATTTCATAACCAGTAAAAGTACTTTTAATTCCACTAAAAATGGAGTCGAGGGGTTTCTTTCTTGGTTATCGATGAAGCAGACCTGACATTATCGTATCTTTTTGTGCTCCAAGGAAGGGGTCTCTAACCTTTGCAACTTTAAGTCTGAAGGACTTCAGCTCCCAGACTTCTCCAGCCAGCTTTGCATTGTCCTTAGGGACAGATATTGCTGTATTGGTGACCCTTACAATGATAACCACAGGGAGAGATATCTGGACTGTGACAATCCAGATGATTCCGCTCCCCACACAAAAAGCACTAAATCGGAGCACATAACACAAGGCTGGGACTTCAGAAAGCATAGGTCAATAGGCAGAGCCACAAAGGAAAGCCAGGAGTCTCGTTGCTTTCTTGCAATCCAAGCCAAAGTAACCATGAAGATTCTATTCTAGAACCTGGGTGCCTGTCTGAAGAGCGCATGCTTGCAGTAGCTTAAAATGGCCATTCGCTACCAAGGAGATCCCACATTTGACTGTATTGTTTGCCACATCAGGAGTGAGACATACTAGGTCAGTGATGGGAAACCTTTTTTGGCTCGCGTGCCAAAAGCGGGGGGAGTGCAGGGGGGGGGGTCGTGCGCTGACGTGCCACACCCATAATGCTTTGTGCACGACCCCAGTGCGCATGCATGCATGACCAGCGCTCCTCCCTCCCATTTTTGGCGTGCTTTTTTCACCCTCCAGAGGCTTTATAGGAGCCTGGGGAGAGTAAAAACAGCGTCCCTGCTCCATCCCCAAGGCCCTCCAGAGGCTTCAGGAACTTCCCTGAAGCCTCCGGAGTGTGAAAAACCGGCCCTACGGTCAAACTCGAAGTTGAAGAATGGACTTCAAGTTTACTCGTAGGGCTGGTTTTAGCACTCCGGAGCCGTCAGGGGCCTTCAGGATGGCCTCAAAAGGTTGAAATCAGCTGACAGGGCAACACCTCGCATGCCCTGGCAAAATGGCTCCCTGTGCCACCTGTGGCAGGCGTGCCATAGGTTCACCATCACAGTACTAGGTGATATCCATAGCCTGAGGTGTGTGAAGAGAAGAAAGGAAACAATAATTCAAGCATGAAACAGCTAAAGACCATCTTCAAGTGCCTCAGATACGGCCTGGGGATGAGACAAGGTCAACATCATAAAGAGGCATCATATAAAAATGGTTACTGGGGCATGTTTGTGCTGAAGTGAGGGTGGTGTGAGAATGAACCCAGAATACCAGCTGAAAATCCTCAATGCCATATAAACTCCCTGTCAGCCTCCGCTTTCCTGTTCGCTCTGGCTGCCATATGAAACGGGGAGGGAGGGGCTTTGCATTTGGGTTATTGGGACTGTATGGTGCAGGAGGGTGAATTGCAGAAGGAAGTACTCTGGTGCCATCTACTGTTACCATCTACTTCGCGTACCAGTGGTCGGGTCATCTTATGGTCAAGGTCAACGGTCTTACATGCCAACCTGATTATGCTTTTTGAAGATGAAACCACGTGACACCTAAGGGCTTTACACATTGGACCATGGAAGGGGGTTATTGGGGGGAAGGGGATTGGACCAGTGGTGGGTTTCTGCAGGCTCGCACCTACTCGCGAGAGCCGATTGGTGAAATTTAGAGAACCGGTGAGAGGGGGTTCCACCGGCGTACCTGGAAGTAAATCTGGCCCGCTGTTGCCAGTGACCCAACGGGAAGGAAAGGAAAGGAAAGGAAAGGAAGGAAGGAAGGAAGGAAGGAAGGAAGGAAGGAAGGAAGGAAGGAAGGAAGGAAGGAAGGAAGGAAAGAAAGAAAGAAAGAATTTATCATCACAATTGAGTCCAAACTTTTGGTTGCTAAGCAAGAACGTTGTTAAATGAGTTTCACTACATTTTAAAAGGTGGCCACTCCCACCCTGTCACATGACTGCCAAGCCATGCCCACAAAATAGGCCACACCTACAGAGTAGGTTCTAAAAAAATTTGAAACCCACCACTGGGTTGGACATATATTGATATGTATGCTTTCGCGCCTAAATGCTTCAGACCTTGCTTAGCATCTATGCTATTCATTCCTTAACCAGTAAAAGTACTTTTAATTCCACTAAAGATGGAGTCGAGAGGTTTCTTTCTTGGTTATCGATGAAGCAGACCTGACACTCCCTCCCTTGGTACTTACATTGCTCCACTTCATGTACTATAACAGCAAATTGTTCGTTTTCCAGGACACGCGAAAGCTTTCCCAGGGTGTCATCCAGATTAATCTGTGCATCCCAAATAATCAAGTGAATCAAATAGTTACTAGGAGCCCAAGATCGAGTTCACCATTCAAAATTCCTCCCCCATAGTGTCCTGTTATAAACTAAATCTTACATAGGGAATCGTTTTGCTGCAGCAGCAACACCTTTCACTTCTCTAGTTTCTTGAGAAAGGAGGGAAATGGTGCAAATAAGATTTATGGCACAGAGAACCCTTATTAAATGAAGCTCTGGTGATGACATTCTCAAGGAACCAGATCTATCTCAAGGAAAGATCCTGTCTTGAAATCTAATTTACATCCTACATACTCATCAGTGTGTTCTGTGCCCCTAAACTCAGGTACTTCAACTATATTTGCATACGCTTACTCAACTAGGCTTATACCTTAGAGCAGGGGGTCTCCAACCTTTGCAACTTTAAGTCTGAAGGACTTCAGCTCCCAGAATTAAGTCTGAAGGACTTCAGCTCCCAGGGAGCTGAAGTCCTTCAGACTTAAAGTTGCAAAGGTTGGAGACCCCTGCTTTAGTTAGTAGACTATTGGGATATACTAGCCATGATATACATCAGACATTGATCACTCACCAACCTGACTAGCATAAAAATTAGTATACCGTGGATGCATTTGGTAAGCAAGGCAAGCATTTGGTAACACAAGATGAAGACCACAAGGACTTATTGATATATCACATTACTTATGAGGTAATGCCCTTTCTCTCACCTAGCCTCTTTGGCTCTCAAGCTGTAGCCATAATCTATGCCTCTTCCTTTTCCTGTTCATTGGACACTTTTATGGTGAATGCCGTCATTGATGTATTATGAATTTTTCAACAAGGTAAAGATAAATACCTTTGAAAATTGTTGATAAGTGACTTTTATGACTGGATCTGAGAACTTTGCATCTCCTGCCAGGATCGAGGAGAGGATGTTGGTAATAGTTACAATTCCCAAGATGACACTTCAAGAAAACAAACATTTTTTATTTTTTTTTACATTCAGACATGGAAGAAGACTAAGTAGAATCCTACCAAATTCTCCATGTGCAGGGACTGAGTCCATATTGAGTCTGGCATTCTTAGTATCTATTTAAGGATCCTCTTAAGCAGGGGTCTCAAACTCAAGTTACCTGGGAGGCAGAGTGTGGGTGAGGCTGGGCCGCATAAGGGATTCCACAGAGGTCCACTCCCCCTGCGGGCTGCACTAATATTATACTTTCATATCACGGTGGGGGCCACAAGATTTTTATTTATTTATTTATATTTATTTATATTTTTTTATTTATCAAATTTATATCCTGCACCTATCTCCGGATTGGACTCAGGGAGGCGCACAGGAAAGGAATAAAATGTAAAAAACAATAAATATAGGATATTAAAAATAAATTAAATTAAATTGCACTCGTGCTAAAATTGCCAATTAAAACCCATTTCTAAAATAAGATTAAAATTTAGAGCTATGCCAGGCCGGCCTCGTGAAAGAGATATGTTTTTAGAGCCCGGCGGAAGAGGCGCAGGTCCGTGATGGTGCGGAGGTCGGGTGGTAGGCCATTCCAGAGGGCAGGAGCTGCCACAGAGAAGGCTCTCGCTCTGGGGGCCGCCAGCCGGCATTGTCCGGCAGACGGCACCCTGATGAGGCCCACCCTGTGAGAGCGGACAGGTCTAAAGGAGGTATGTGGTAGATACCGTCCTGCGGGCCGCAATTGGTCCGCGGGCCGCGAGAATGAGACCTCTGCTCTTAAGGGGAAAATGGACAACCCTTTACTGCTTTAACGCTTATGAAATGCTATCTTGAAGAGAAGTGACTGCTGAAACAAGACAGAAGTGGATAACTCCTAGTCATCGTCGTCGTCTCAAAAAACCCCACATTGTGCTATTGGCTTTTTTTTTTTTTACCGTTTGCTTCCCCAGAAGTTGTTAAATGATTACATTGAACTTCTTCATGATGTAATGGTTATTTTGCTCCCTAGAGTTCTACAAGAACTTTTAAAACGGACCCTTGGAAAAATGAAGACTCGCGCTTCCCAACATCAGTTGCCCATGCCCACACTAAAAAGAAAGTTACCCCGATTCGGCAACAACTGGTGCTTGATTGCAAGACTTTTCTTGCAGGATTTCAACTGCTTTTTGACAGCTCACATCTGAGAGAAGAATCAGAGGAGCAGAAAGATTCAGCTTCTGGACATTAATATTCCACCACCTGTCAGAGAAAAAAGAGTAGTATATGTTGTTACTGCTCTGCAGTCAGAATCTGTTCTGGTCTTCCTTGATTATTGTTCTATGTACGCAGGTTAAATCAGTGCTTCTCAGTCTTGGTGAGTTTAAGACGAGTGGACTTCAACTCCCAGAATTCCCCAGTCAGCATGGGAATTCTGGGAGTTGAAGTCCACTCGTCTTAAACTCGCCAAGGTTGAGAAACACTGGCTTAAGTGAAAGAAGACTGGGATAGATAAAAGGGATTTATTTAATTAATTTGGAAACGAGATAAAAGATTTGTCCTCAGCATGTCATTTCCCATAAAGATAATTCCTGTTTAAAGACTGTGCCTCTTTATAAGAAGTAATATAAAGCAGGGGTCTCCAACCTTTGCAACTTTAAGCCTGAAGGACTTCATCTCCCAGACTTGGAGCCTGGGAGATGTCTGGGAGCTGAAGTCTGGGAGCTGAAGTCCTTCAGACTTAAAGTTGCAAAGGTTGGAGACCCCTGATATAAAGCATTCATCGCTGTAACTATTGTTAATTAAAACACTCATATAAACCCACATAGTTTACTACAAGTATATAATACAATACAATACAATAGCAGAGTTGGAAGGGACCTTGTAGGTCTTCTAGTCCAACCCCCTGCGTGGGCAGGAACCTTATAGCATTTCAGACAAATCGCTATCTAACATCTTCTTAAAGACTTCCAGGGTTGGGGCATTCACAACTTCTGGAGGCAAGCTGTTCCAGAGGTTAATTGTTCTAACTGTCAGGAAATTTCTCCTTAGTTCTAAGTTGCTTCTCTCCTTGATTAGTTTCCACCCATTGCTTCTTGTCCTGCCCCCAGGTGCCTTGGAGAATAGTTTGACTCCCTCTTCTTTGTGGCACCTTCTGAGATATTAGAACACTGCTATCATGTCTCCCCTGGTCCTTCTCTTCATCAAACTAGACATACCCAGCTCCTGCAACCGTTCTTCATATGTTTTAGTCTCCAGTCCCCTAATCATCTTGGTTGCTCTTCTCTGCACTCTTTCCAGAGTCTCCACGTCTTTTCTACATCGTGGCGACCAAAACTGAATGCAGTATTCCAAGTGTGGCCTTACCAAGGCACTATACAGTGGCATTAACACTTCACGTGATCTAGATTCTATCCCACTGTTTATGCAGCCTAGAACTGTGTTGGCTTTTTTGGCAGCTGCTGCACACTGCTGGCTCATATTTAAATACAAGGCAAGTCATAGACGAAAACCTGGAATTGCAATACAAATAGGAAAAGATCTCAATTATCCACGTAGCCTGGATGCCACTTCTCCTAAATAATGGCAACAAATTTCATAAACTATACCCAAACTGGAAGAAGCCTCCCTATTTGATTTCTTCCTTTTCCGTTTAATTTTTCTTTAAGGATTATGGAGTCTTTCTGTTAGTAGATGCCATCTTTTCTTTGGCACAGAATGAATAGTGAAAGGACTGGGAAGGTCAATTGGATTTCCACTGTGCTGCGAATAAACGCCATTTAATATAAGCCTATTTTGGGTGATGGTGGTGGGAATTGAATTGAATTGAATTTATTTGACTTTTATACCGCACCTATCTCCCTGAAGGGACTCAGGGCGGTGCACAGGAAATTAAAACAAGTATACTTGATAAGACTTGTGGATACTGATATTGAATCACAGGATAAATTGTTAGATTTAAAATTAATAAAATGAGATAACCCATGAATAATAACCACTCCTGGAAGGCACAGAATTTATGGATACCCGATTAGGCCTTCTTATATTTAAATTTATTTAAATTTATTTATACTGTTTTTTGTTCTTTTTTGTTTGGTTTTATAAATAGAACGTTATTATACAATTAGGCTTTACTTAAAAGGGTATTAAAACAACTAGCAAGATTTGGGACTGAGACATAAGAATTGTAATAATTGATATGAAAATTGAGCGATAAATCTTAAATCTGAAATTATAAAATACCATCAACACAAAATAGAACTGGCTCCGAGGCCGAAATACACCATGTAAATGAGATGAAGAGTGTGGAGTAGAGAGGTAAGGGAAGAAGAGAGAGAAAGGAGAGAGGGCAAAGAGGGGGAAGAGGAGAAGAGGAGAAGAGAAAGGAGGAGTGGAAAGGGGAGAGAGGAGAAGGAGAGAAGAAGGGGAAGTAGAGAAGGGGAGGGCGTTAGAGGGAAGAAAGGAGGTAGGGAGGAGGAGGAGAAAGGGGAAAGAAAATGATGGATAAGGCACAAATATGGTGTATGGAGAGCAGAAGAGCCCTCTGGGAGTTTTCTGGGTGTTGATGGTAAAATGAAATGATGGTAAAATGGAATGATGTAAACATTTAATAATATAATATGATGTTGGCTATGTAACAGTATATATGTTGTTATTTACTTTGAAAATCGAAAATAAAATAAAAATATCTATTTAAAAAAAAAAAGAACTTTTGGCTCCCGGTTAGTCTCACCAACCCCACCCTGAAAACGCCATTTTGGTGGCATTGATTTTAACAGTTAATCATGGCTCAAGAAACAGCACTGACAAGTTTAGAACAATGGATGGCTTCTCTTGAAACTGTTATACAAACTTTGGTACAAGAGATTCAAGCTCAGAGGGCAGAAAACATCAATTTCAAGAAGGAGCTATTGGACACACGGAAGCAAGTGCTGGAAAACACACAGAAGACTGAAGAATTGGAAGGGGGGTTGGCGGGGGTTAAGGGAGAGATTAAAAATGTTACTAAAGAGGTTGGGAAAACAAATGGGCATGTGTCTAGGATAGATATGGAAGGAATGACATATTTTTTGAGATTTCAGAACGTTCTTGAGGAATCTGGTGAATGCCTCCCTGATCTTATGAGCACAATTTTAGCAGACTATTTACAAAAACCTTAAGATGAGATCAGGGGGGACATTGACCTAGCCTACAGAATTAACTCAGCATATGCCAGGATAAATGAAGTGCCTAGAGAGATACATGTGAAATTTGTTAGAAGGTCAACCAGAGAGGAAATCCTGAAAGTGCAGAGAGGTAGTCCATTAATCTACCAACAAAAAGAGGTTGCTATCTTGAAGCAGATCCCTAGAAAGATTCGAGAAGCAAGGAGGAAATTTTCCTTCTTGTCTAAAATTTTATTTGATCATGGGATTTGGTTCAAGTGGGTGACACCCGAAGGGATGCTGGTGTTCTGGGAAGGAGGAAGAGTGAGGATTAAAACAGTTGCTGAGGTGGAAGCCTTTCTTAAAAAACATTCCTCTATCCTGGGGGAAGATCCAGGGGGGACGGAGGGGGCCACGGCCCCGCCTACTGGGGGCCTGGAAGGAGAAAAAGAAGATTCAATTGCCAAGAGACTTAGATCAAAAAAATAACTTTGCCTTGACTTTTCTTTTTGAATAATTTTGCATAATATTTGTATTTGGATTTTTTGTAAAGGACTGACACTATTGAATTGAGAATTTAGATATATGTACACGCTTTCACTTTGTAGTTTGATGAAAAATGTTTTTCTTTTTATTGTTATTAATGTATTTTGAGGTCCCGGAAGAGCCGACGACCTCGACGTGAATGCTTTCAAAATTTCTTTGTATCCCTTACCCTATCCTACAGAAAAAATGTAAAACCAATAAAACTTTTTCAATATAAAAAAAAAGAAAAGATGGAAATGATTTGCCTAATATTATGGTTTGCCACATTTTTGTTCACCTACTGAATCCTTCCAGAGGACCTGCAATAAGCAGGTGTGCATTAATATACTTATTTGTTAAATTTATTTGTGGCCTATCTCGCCATGGAGCCACTCTAGTCGGCTTCAGAGGCGATATTCATCTGGTTTGTACTGGTTCCAATGAACTGGTAGGGAAAATTTGACCTGGTTCGCCAAATCAGTAATGACCTCGGGCTGGCCACGCCCACCTGCCAGTCGCTGGCTCAATGCTTGCTCGCCCCACCCACACGCTCAATGCTCGCTCACTCGCCCCACCCACCTGCTCAATGCTCACCCCACCCATCCCACCCCTCCTGCATGCTGCCCACTCTCCCTTTGCCATGCGTTTCCCATTTCCCCTCCTTCAGAGGCCCCGGTTCTTACTTAATCTCCCCGCAGGCTTACCTAAATCCTCTGGTGGCGGGTGGCTGGTGGCAGTGGGCAAGACAAGCCAGGGCTGAGCCATCACCACTGGGCTCCCCGCCGTCCCGCATCTTACCCCCCTTGTCATTGGATGCCTTCAGCCACCTCCTCTTTTTATTTGGTGCGAGAAGCCTCCCAGCTGCTGCCACTTTGCCAGCCAGAATCGAGATGGCTGCAGGCTTCTAGCACTGCAAACTACCAACCTCCACTTCTCGAATGCACTGAAAAAGAGCTTCAGTGTCCGTCCCCTCCTCCACTGTTGCTGCCCTGTTCTTTGTTCCAGCTGCACACACGCACTCCATGCCTGCTGCTCTGGAAGAACAGTGCAGCCGGGGTGGTGGGACTGACGCTCTTTTTTGGTACATAGAAGCAGAAGTCAGTAGTTTTTGGTGCAAGAAGCCTACAGCCGCCGCCGCCAATCTGGTTCCGGCTGGCAAAGAGACGGCGGCTGGGAGGCTTATTGCACCAAAAACTACCAAAAACTACAGGCCGGAAAAGAGGCCTGAAGTCCCATCGCCACTGTTGCTGCCCTGTTCTTCACACCAGCCAAGCATGCACACCCCATTGCCTGCCGGTGCACAGTCGTACCCCATTTTCAGACCCAGCCGGGAGAACGGCCTGCTACATCGGAGGGAGAGTGTCACAGCAGACTTGCTTGCAAGGCATCCAGACTGCGGTGTCCCTTTAAGGTACTTTGGCATGGGGGGGGGGGAACCATAAAGGGACAGCCCGCAGGAGTTGCCTTTTCTGCTGGTTCTGGGGCTGTGGCTTGCTGGGCATGGCTTGGTGGGGGTCATGTGATTGAGTGGTCATGGCCAACTCAACATCAGTCACGCCGAGTTGGCCATGCCCACTCAGTCATATGACTAAGCCATGTCCACAGAACTGGTAGTAAAAAAAAATTGAATCTCACCCCTGCTCAGCTTACAGTATTAAAATCAAAAAAGTAAGTGTAAACAAAACAAGACGTAAAATAATAAAACAATGAAATAAACAATGAAAAAGAGAATACACAGAATGCATTAATATGATAACTAAATGGACAGGTGGAGAGCAGAGAGCAATAAGGTGGAGTTTGTCATAAATCTAGCAGCCACCTTCAGCATGAAACTCCCCCTTGGCTCTCCGGGCGAACTGACAGAGCCACTCCTCTTTAGGTCTTTAGGCTCTTATGGAAGGATAGTGTGGTGGGAGCAGATCCTACCCTCTAGGGCAGGGGTTCCCAAACTTGGCAACTTTAAGACTTGTGGACTTCAATTCCCAGAATTCTCCAGCCAGCTATGCTATGCTGGCTGGAGAATTCTGGGAATTGAAGTCCACAAGTCTTAAAGTTGCCAAGTTTGGGAACCCCTGCCCTAGAGGGTAAGATAATTTAAAGGATGGGTGCTATGGAAGAGAAAGTTCTTCTTCTGGATCCCGATAGTTGGAGTGCTTTGACTGATGAGATCCGAAGAAGACCCCCTCTGCCAGCATGAGTAGGACGGGTTTGTCCTTATGAGATGAGATAGTTTATCAGGTAGTCCGGAACTTTTCCATTAATGGCTTCTAGATCATAACCAACACCTTGAACTGCCCTCAGAAGCTGACTGGTAGCAGGTGCAGTTTGAGGAGCAGAGGTGTAATACATACAGGCCATCCTACGGGCCCCAAAGATTACTCTCGCTGCTGTACTTTCCACCAGCTGAATCACAAACAATCAACAAACAAGATCACATAAACAAATATACAAAAAGGGAGGCAGAGAAACAGTCTAGCTTGAGGCAAATATTTCTGCAAATGAGTAAGTGTACGATCCAAAAATGTTTGGAGATTGGCTGTGATTCATAGGAAAATAGTATTTTACTTGAGTTTCAATGAAACAAAATGTGACTAGATATGAATGAATTCAGCTGAGATGACAGGTGAGGAATCCTTTTGAAGTGATACAAAACATTAGTGTGAAAGTTTCCTAAGACTTTCAAAGCAGTCCAGTTTGAGTTATTATTTGACTAAAGCAAAAATATGCATATAATATTACTTTAGGAGACCTTTTGTAATAGGCCGATAAATAATTGTTAAGTGATTAAAATATAAATAATACTGTGGAGTTCCCAATTTTAAAATAACTTTTGTACAATTAAAATGAACCATTCATATTTTGTTCTGAAGGGGGAAAGTACTCATTATGAAACATGTTATATTATAGGAAAGATTAATTACATTTACTAAATAGGCTGAATTCAGGTAGTCATCAGGAAAAGATTGTCATTTCCAGGAATGACTTAATTACAAATGCCTTGAATTGTCATTTTCAGGTTAAAGTTGTCAATTGTTCTGTTCTAACACAACCCAGGATGAAACTCAATACATTTTCAAGTTACATTTCTAGTCCATAATAAGAAAATGCTCTGAAAATGAACGACGACTATGTTTTTTTGTGAAAAATGGGTGGGGTGGGGTCTTTATTGTATTGTTATTTAAATACATTGGGATAATTACTCCTAGAAAAATAGAGTTTTGATGTAAATATTTAATCTATCAGTTGGCTTTGGTATAAATAGATGGCTAATGCTTATTATGAGATTAGGGAAAGAATAAATATGGTAAAAATGAATATTACTTAGAATGTCGATATTAATTTTGAGCAGATTTATCTATTTTATTGGGTACCTGTCCTCACCCCATTCTTCCCCACCCCTCACAGGTGGGAAAAATGATGAAATGTACATTGCAGTGTAAATGCTAACTTTTTAAACTTTGCATTCTGGATATGCTGCAGTTTTTCTTTTGTCTGTTTCTTTGTTACGCAGTTTAATGATTACACATAACAGCAATAACAGCAAGCATTGTTCCCAAATCCCAGAAGTTAGCTTTACATTATCTCTCACCATAAAGAATATGCTTTCCCCTTGTTTTAATATGGTTTTTTTTTAATTCAGTTGCAAATCACACAAACATTGCTGAAGAAATGCACCTACTTCTTGACAGGAGCTGCTGGACAAGTCGGCTGTTCTAAGACAATAATTAATATAATCAAGGAATCGGGAATATTATCTGGCCACAACTTGTGAAAATTAATCAAATTATTAACCCCATGAGGAAAATTTAAACAATTCCCCCAGAACTAAAGCCAATATTTCTTTAACATGTTGCCTTAAAACAAGTTTCTTTTTTTTCAATATTCACTGTATATCTAAATCTAGATTACCCTACCCTCGCCCCCATTCCACTTTATACAGGAACATAATTTTGAAGATGGTGCTAACCAGTCAACAGGAAAAATACATCTGTGAAAGTAGAATTCAATTGGGAGAAACTTCACTGAATGTACAATTGATTATCACATTATTTATGATTAACACTAATATCTTTTCCATCTGTCTTATCTGTTATTTCAGGCAAGGCTCTCTTTCTTTATTCCTATTGTCTTCTTTTCATAAAATTATGTAGAGTTAAATAGGCTTGCACTACAGCTAGTCCTCAACTTCCAATCACTTGTTTAATGACTGTTTGAAGACTGTTACAACAGCGGTAAAATGTGACTTATGACCATTTTTCACACAACCGTTGCAGCATCCTACATGGCCATGTCATCAAAATTCAGATGCTTGGCAACTGGCATGTATTTGTGACCGTTGCAGTGTCCTGGGGTCATATGATCAGCTTTTGTGACCTTCTGACAAGCAAAATCAATGGGGAAACCAGAGTCACATAACCATTTAAAATTGCAGTGATTCACCTAACAACATTGGCAAGGAAGATCATAAAATGGGGGTGAAAAATCACTTGACCACTGACTTGCTTAGCAACAGAAATTTTGAGCTCAATTGTGGTCATAAACCAAGGACGATCTGTATCCTGCATGCAATAATTGGTTTCCAGTGATTAAAATGAGAATTGAAATAGAAAAAATAATGGCAGAAATATTTATATTATATTTATATTTGTAAAAAGGCTCTCAAATTTCCTCAAATCTTATCTTCAGTTGCATTGTAATGGATATAATTTTCTCAACCTAGAAACCTTTCTTACTGAAAAATGTGGAAGATTAAAGTTGCATTGATCAACTTGTAGACACTCTATATAGGTAAGATATTTTTTCCTTCGGAGGAAAAAAAATATCTGACACACCTTCACCTTATTGCCAGCTCTTCAGGCCCCTTCTTTGTCAATGTTCTGGATGTCATTCAGGTACTTTTACTTTATTCTTCTGCCAACAGATTTTGAAATGCATTTATCAATCAAAGTTAAAATACACAAAAAAAAATGTCAAAAGAAATCAGAACAGCAAGACCTCGTTGGGAAATTCATGTAGCACTATGTTATCTCCAAGAATCTTACTTTGGCAATGTCTCAGAATACCCCTTTGTTAAAAATTATTCTCAGATCATCTTAATCTCAGATTATTGGCAAAATTGTTATTTGGAGGGATATCAGGTAGACCAAAAACTACTAGGCACATTTGTATATAAAAAAACGTCCTGCATTGCAACGGTGTCAGCAGGATACAGTAAAGAAATCAAGATAGCGGCCACGATGGGGTGATTGAAGCTCCTCTTGGAGTTTGTGTGTCACCCCATCCCAGCTACCACCTTAACTCTTTTGACCACCCATGCCGACACCCCTGCCATATTGTAAACCGTTAAGTTAAACATCGTAGTTATTTTTTCCCAATTCTGGAAAAGTCCTTTCATAAACAGATGTGAGTGATGCATTTAGATCTTGAGGTTTGTTCTTTGGTGTGATAAAGCTGAGCAGATCAACAGCGGTGGCCACACCAAATACCATCCGTTTCATCAAGGAGGACCCCTTCGCACTGTCTGGAAAAGAAAGAGGAACGTATTTCCAAATAAGAATGAAATAAAGCATGCCCTTAATTTAGGCCTGGCCTAATTCCAGGCTTCCCGCCCCAGTCTGTAATTTTAAATTATTTATCTGGTTTTATGGGTTTAGTTTTAATTTGTACAGAGGATTGTTTAATCTGATTTTAGTTATATGTATTGTTATGGTTTTGATAATTTTAATTTATACCTGTACACCGCCCCGAGTCCCTTCGGGGAGAGGGGGCGGCCTAGAAATCAAGTAAAATAAAATAAATAAATAAGGCTAACTTCTGACTTAAAACATGCAGAGAAACTTGTTTCATTGACTCAATGTAGTCCCTCACACCTCACCCTCTTTCCTGCCAGATTGAGTGGGAGGGAAGAAGCCTGCAGCTTTGCTGTTCGCTTCGGCTGCCATATGAAACGGGGAGGGAGGGGCTTTGCATTTAGGTTATGGGGACTGTATGGTGCAGGAGAGTGAGATGCAGAAGGGAGTGCTCTATCGCCATCTACTTCGCATACCAGTGGCTGGGGCCATGCAACGGTCAAGGTCAACGGTCTTACATGCCATCCTGATGATGCTCTTTGAAGATGCAACCCACCTGATACCTAAGGGCTTTGCACATTGGACAATGGGGTGGGGGTTACTGGGAAAAGGGGGTTGGGACATATATTGATATGTATGCTTTCGCGCCTAAATGCTTCAGACCTTGCTTAGCATCTATGCTATTCATTTCATAACCAGTAAAAGTACTTTTAATTCCACTAAAAATGGAGTCGAGGGGTTTCTTTCTTGGTTATCGATGAAGCAGACCTGACATTATCGTATCTTTTTGTGCTCCAAGGAAGGGGTCTCTAACCTTTGCAACTTTAAGTCTGAAGGACTTCAGCTCCCAGACTTCTCCAGCCAGCTTTGCATTGTCCTTAGGGACAGATATTGCTGTATTGGTGACCCTTACAATGATAACCACAGGGAGAGATATCTGGACTGTGACAATCCAGATGATTCCGCTCCCCACACAAAAAGCACTAAATCGGAGCACATAACACAAGGCTGGGACTTCAGAAAGCATAGGTCAATAGGCAGAGCCACAAAGGAAAGCCAGGAGTCTCGTTGCTTTCTTGCAATCCAAGCCAAAGTAACCATGAAGATTCTATTCTAGAACCTGGGTGCCTGTCTGAAGAGCGCATGCTTGCAGTAGCTTAAAATGGCCATTCGCTACCAAGGAGATCCCACATTTGACTGTATTGTTTGCCACATCAGGAGTGAGACATACTAGGTCAGTGATGGGAAACCTTTTTTGGCTCGCGTGCCAAAAGCGGGGGGAGTGCAGGGGGGGGGGTCGTGCGCTGACGTGCCACACCCATAATGCTTTGTGCACGACCCCAGTGCGCATGCATGCATGACCAGCGCTCCTCCCTCCCATTTTTGGCGTGCTTTTTTCACCCTCCAGAGGCTTTATAGGAGCCTGGGGAGAGTAAAAACAGCGTCCCTGCTCCATCCCCAAGGCCCTCCAGAGGCTTCAGGAACTTCCCTGAAGCCTCCGGAGTGTGAAAAACCGGCCCTACGGTCAAACTCGAAGTTGAAGAATGGACTTCAAGTTTACTCGTAGGGCTGGTTTTAGCACTCCGGAGCCGTCAGGGGCCTTCAGGATGGCCTCAAAAGGTTGAAATCAGCTGACAGGGCAACACCTCGCATGCCCTGGCAAAATGGCTCCCTGTGCCACCTGTGGCAGGCGTGCCATAGGTTCACCATCACAGTACTAGGTGATATCCATAGCCTGAGGTGTGTGAAGAGAAGAAAGGAAACAATAATTCAAGCATGAAACAGCTAAAGACCATCTTCAAGTGCCTCAGATACGGCCTGGGGATGAGACAAGGTCAACATCATAAAGAGGCATCATATAAAAATGGTTACTGGGGCATGTTTGTGCTGAAGTGAGGGTGGTGTGAGAATGAACCCAGAATACCAGCTGAAAATCCTCAATGCCATATAAACTCCCTGTCAGCCTCCGCTTTCCTGTTCGCTCTGGCTGCCATATGAAACGGGGAGGGAGGGGCTTTGCATTTGGGTTATTGGGACTGTATGGTGCAGGAGGGTGAATTGCAGAAGGAAGTACTCTGGTGCCATCTACTGTTACCATCTACTTCGCGTACCAGTGGTCGGGTCATCTTATGGTCAAGGTCAACGGTCTTACATGCCAACCTGATTATGCTTTTTGAAGATGAAACCACGTGACACCTAAGGGCTTTACACATTGGACCATGGAAGGGGGTTATTGGGGGGAAGGGGATTGGACCAGTGGTGGGTTTCTGCAGGCTCGCACCTACTCGCGAGAGCCGATTGGTGAAATTTAGAGAACCGGTGAGAGGGGGTTCCACCGGCGTACCTGGAAGTAAATCTGGCCCGCTGTTGCCAGTGACCCAACGGGAAGGAAAGGAAAGGAAAGGAAAGGAAGGAAGGAAGGAAGGAAGGAAGGAAGGAAGGAAGGAAGGAAGGAAGGAAGGAAGGAAGGAAGGAAAGAAAGAAAGAAAGAATTTATCATCACAATTGAGTCCAAACTTTTGGTTGCTAAGCAAGAACGTTGTTAAATGAGTTTCACTACATTTTAAAAGGTGGCCACTCCCACCCTGTCACATGACTGCCAAGCCATGCCCACAAAATAGGCCACACCTACAGAGTAGGTTCTAAAAAAATTTGAAACCCACCACTGGGTTGGACATATATTGATATGTATGCTTTCGCGCCTAAATGCTTCAGACCTTGCTTAGCATCTATGCTATTCATTCCTTAACCAGTAAAAGTACTTTTAATTCCACTAAAGATGGAGTCGAGAGGTTTCTTTCTTGGTTATCGATGAAGCAGACCTGACACTCCCTCCCTTGGTACTTACATTGCTCCACTTCATGTACTATAACAGCAAATTGTTCGTTTTCCAGGACACGCGAAAGCTTTCCCAGGGTGTCATCCAGATTAATCTGTGCATCCCAAATAATCAAGTGAATCAAATAGTTACTAGGAGCCCAAGATCGAGTTCACCATTCAAAATTCCTCCCCCATAGTGTCCTGTTATAAACTAAATCTTACATAGGGAATCGTTTTGCTGCAGCAGCAACACCTTTCACTTCTCTAGTTTCTTGAGAAAGGAGGGAAATGGTGCAAATAAGATTTATGGCACAGAGAACCCTTATTAAATGAAGCTCTGGTGATGACATTCTCAAGGAACCAGATCTATCTCAAGGAAAGATCCTGTCTTGAAATCTAATTTACATCCTACATACTCATCAGTGTGTTCTGTGCCCCTAAACTCAGGTACTTCAACTATATTTGCATACGCTTACTCAACTAGGCTTATACCTTAGAGCAGGGGGTCTCCAACCTTTGCAACTTTAAGTCTGAAGGACTTCAGCTCCCAGAATTAAGTCTGAAGGACTTCAGCTCCCAGGGAGCTGAAGTCCTTCAGACTTAAAGTTGCAAAGGTTGGAGACCCCTGCTTTAGTTAGTAGACTATTGGGATATACTAGCCATGATATACATCAGACATTGATCACTCACCAACCTGACTAGCATAAAAATTAGTATACCGTGGATGCATTTGGTAAGCAAGGCAAGCATTTGGTAACACAAGATGAAGACCACAAGGACTTATTGATATATCACATTACTTATGAGGTAATGCCCTTTCTCTCACCTAGCCTCTTTGGCTCTCAAGCTGTAGCCATAATCTATGCCTCTTCCTTTTCCTGTTCATTGGACACTTTTATGGTGAATGCCGTCATTGATGTATTATGAATTTTTCAACAAGGTAAAGATAAATACCTTTGAAAATTGTTGATAAGTGACTTTTATGACTGGATCTGAGAACTTTGCATCTCCTGCCAGGATCGAGGAGAGGATGTTGGTAATAGTTACAATTCCCAAGATGACACTTCAAGAAAACAAACATTTTTTATTTTTTTTTACATTCAGACATGGAAGAAGACTAAGTAGAATCCTACCAAATTCTCCATGTGCAGGGACTGAGTCCATATTGAGTCTGGCATTCTTAGTATCTATTTAAGGATCCTCTTAAGCAGGGGTCTCAAACTCAAGTTACCTGGGAGGCAGAGTGTGGGTGAGGCTGGGCCGCATAAGGGATTCCACAGAGGTCCACTCCCCCTGCGGGCTGCACTAATATTATACTTTCATATCACGGTGGGGGCCACAAGATTTTTATTTATTTATTTATATTTATTTATATTTTTTTATTTATCAAATTTATATCCTGCACCTATCTCCGGATTGGACTCAGGGAGGCGCACAGGAAAGGAATAAAATGTAAAAAACAATAAATATAGGATATTAAAAATAAATTAAATTAAATTGCACTCGTGCTAAAATTGCCAATTAAAACCCATTTCTAAAATAAGATTAAAATTTAGAGCTATGCCAGGCCGGCCTCGTGAAAGAGATATGTTTTTAGAGCCCGGCGGAAGAGGCGCAGGTCCGTGATGGTGCGGAGGTCGGGTGGTAGGCCATTCCAGAGGGCAGGAGCTGCCACAGAGAAGGCTCTCGCTCTGGGGGCCGCCAGCCGGCATTGTCCGGCAGACGGCACCCTGATGAGGCCCACCCTGTGAGAGCGGACAGGTCTAAAGGAGGTATGTGGTAGATACCGTCCTGCGGGCCGCAATTGGTCCGCGGGCCGCGAGAATGAGACCTCTGCTCTTAAGGGGAAAATGGACAACCCTTTACTGCTTTAACGCTTATGAAATGCTATCTTGAAGAGAAGTGACTGCTGAAACAAGACAGAAGTGGATAACTCCTAGTCATCGTCGTCGTCTCAAAAAACCCCACATTGTGCTATTGGCTTTTTTTTTTTTTACCGTTTGCTTCCCCAGAAGTTGTTAAATGATTACATTGAACTTCTTCATGATGTAATGGTTATTTTGCTCCCTAGAGTTCTACAAGAACTTTTAAAACGGACCCTTGGAAAAATGAAGACTCGCGCTTCCCAACATCAGTTGCCCATGCCCACACTAAAAAGAAAGTTACCCCGATTCGGCAACAACTGGTGCTTGATTGCAAGACTTTTCTTGCAGGATTTCAACTGCTTTTTGACAGCTCACATCTGAGAGAAGAATCAGAGGAGCAGAAAGATTCAGCTTCTGGACATTAATATTCCACCACCTGTCAGAGAAAAAAGAGTAGTATATGTTGTTACTGCTCTGCAGTCAGAATCTGTTCTGGTCTTCCTTGATTATTGTTCTATGTACGCAGGTTAAATCAGTGCTTCTCAGTCTTGGTGAGTTTAAGACGAGTGGACTTCAACTCCCAGAATTCCCCAGTCAGCATGGGAATTCTGGGAGTTGAAGTCCACTCGTCTTAAACTCGCCAAGGTTGAGAAACACTGGCTTAAGTGAAAGAAGACTGGGATAGATAAAAGGGATTTATTTAATTAATTTGGAAACGAGATAAAAGATTTGTCCTCAGCATGTCATTTCCCATAAAGATAATTCCTGTTTAAAGACTGTGCCTCTTTATAAGAAGTAATATAAAGCAGGGGTCTCCAACCTTTGCAACTTTAAGCCTGAAGGACTTCATCTCCCAGACTTGGAGCCTGGGAGATGTCTGGGAGCTGAAGTCTGGGAGCTGAAGTCCTTCAGACTTAAAGTTGCAAAGGTTGGAGACCCCTGATATAAAGCATTCATCGCTGTAACTATTGTTAATTAAAACACTCATATAAACCCACATAGTTTACTACAAGTATATAATACAATACAATACAATAGCAGAGTTGGAAGGGACCTTGTAGGTCTTCTAGTCCAACCCCCTGCGTGGGCAGGAACCTTATAGCATTTCAGACAAATCGCTATCTAACATCTTCTTAAAGACTTCCAGGGTTGGGGCATTCACAACTTCTGGAGGCAAGCTGTTCCAGAGGTTAATTGTTCTAACTGTCAGGAAATTTCTCCTTAGTTCTAAGTTGCTTCTCTCCTTGATTAGTTTCCACCCATTGCTTCTTGTCCTGCCCCCAGGTGCCTTGGAGAATAGTTTGACTCCCTCTTCTTTGTGGCACCTTCTGAGATATTAGAACACTGCTATCATGTCTCCCCTGGTCCTTCTCTTCATCAAACTAGACATACCCAGCTCCTGCAACCGTTCTTCATATGTTTTAGTCTCCAGTCCCCTAATCATCTTGGTTGCTCTTCTCTGCACTCTTTCCAGAGTCTCCACGTCTTTTCTACATCGTGGCGACCAAAACTGAATGCAGTATTCCAAGTGTGGCCTTACCAAGGCACTATACAGTGGCATTAACACTTCACGTGATCTAGATTCTATCCCACTGTTTATGCAGCCTAGAACTGTGTTGGCTTTTTTGGCAGCTGCTGCACACTGCTGGCTCATATTTAAATACAAGGCAAGTCATAGACGAAAACCTGGAATTGCAATACAAATAGGAAAAGATCTCAATTATCCACGTAGCCTGGATGCCACTTCTCCTAAATAATGGCAACAAATTTCATAAACTATACCCAAACTGGAAGAAGCCTCCCTATTTGATTTCTTCCTTTTCCGTTTAATTTTTCTTTAAGGATTATGGAGTCTTTCTGTTAGTAGATGCCATCTTTTCTTTGGCACAGAATGAATAGTGAAAGGACTGGGAAGGTCAATTGGATTTCCACTGTGCTGCGAATAAACGCCATTTAATATAAGCCTATTTTGGGTGATGGTGGTGGGAATTGAATTGAATTGAATTTATTTGACTTTTATACCGCACCTATCTCCCTGAAGGGACTCAGGGCGGTGCACAGGAAATTAAAACAAGTATAAACATATAAATAAATAAAAACGCCATAAATAATACAACACAATAAAAACTGATTAAATTTAGAATATCCTGTGCTAAAATTCACTAAAATACCACTAATTAAAACGTTATATCAATTTAAAACACAGTCTTATAGGATGGTCTCAGGGACTAGGCTAGGCCGGCTTGATGGAATAGGTGCGTCTTCAATCGCTGGCGGAAGAGGCTGAGGTCCGTGATGGTTCGGAGTTCGGGGGGAAGGTCGTTCCAGAGGGCTGGGACCGCCACAGAGAAGGCCCTTCCCCTGGGGGTCGCCAACCGGCATTGGCCGGCCGACGGCACCCGGAGAAGACCCTCTCTATGGAGCGAATTGGTTGAAGGGATGTGTGAGGTAGGAGACGGTCTCACACATAACTAGGCCCCGTGACATGGAGTGCTTTGAAGATGGTTATCAACACCTTGAAGCGCACTCGAAAGGCCACAGGCAGCCAGTGCAGCTCGCGCAGGAGAGGTGTTACATGGGAATGCTGTGAGGCTCCCATAATCCCCCGCGTGGCCGCATTCTGTACTAGCTGTAACCTTCGGGTGCACCTCAAGGGGAGCCCACAGGTGAGGTATCAAAACAGGTCAAGGCCTTTGAACTTACCAAGGATAATGTTCCTGAACATCTTTTAGAAATCCATTCTGGGCCATCCATTTGTCATTCAAAAACTTAGACCTGGAAACAATGAAAAAAGAACGAAGGCATGGTGTTAAACTTTGAGGTGTCCTAATTCAGGGCACCAGAACAGGAACCTGGCATGACAATCTAAGCCAGAGGTTCCCAAGCTTGGCAACTTTAAGACTTGTGGACTTCAACTCCCAGCTCTGCTGGCTGGAGATTTCTGGGAGTTGAAGTCCACAAGTCTTAAAGTTGCCAAGTTTGGGAACCTCTGATCTAAGCCTTGTTCCTTTTGTACATGTGTGTGATGTCAACGCTGCTACAAAAGGGCATCAGCTTGCATTTAAGACCACGTTTGTTATCTTGGCTGTTTTGAGGCTTCCTTGCTGATACTGCAGCATCTATTACTGAACCAATCTCTATAACTACATTTTAAATCTTTAAACTACAACAATCTTTAAAGTTGGGTTCCAATCAGCAAATTAGCAATAGTTGGGCCGAGGGAGGGAACCAAGATAGAAGGCATTTTTGGAGGCAACTGTGGAATGGATTTATTAAGAAGTTGGTGATAAAGTTGAAAACTTGTATAAAATAATAGCTGGCCTTACTATTAGGCAACTTTAACTTTGATGTTGTAAGTCAGGGGTCTCCAACCTTTGCAACTTTAAGTCTGAAGGACTTCAGCTCCCAGACTTCTCCAGAGGGAGGAGCGAGCGAGAAGCCAGCAGGCGGAGGAGGATAGGTGTGCATGGCGGGGGCACAGCCCTGAACTTTGCGCCACGGCTGTGATGCGCTGACAGTGGCCGGGTGTGAGCCTGCCTCCCCACCTGAGCCGGCCGCTGTCAGCGCATCGTGGCCGCAACGCAAAGATCAGGGCTGCGCCCCCGCCGCACACAGCTATCCTCCTCCTCCTCCGTCTGCTGGCTTCTCGCTCGCTCCTCCGTCAGCCCACTCTGGCCACCGCTTCCTGCCCACGCCACTGCCCTGCCCGCAGGCCATCTCTGAGCGCGTGCAGAGCGGCTGCCGCCCGCCTGTCCCCGCTCCACCGCCCCCCGGCCGCTATGGGAATAGTGTAACCTCAGGTACGGCCAGCGAGGGAAGCGGCGGCTGCAGGGCTGGGAAAGACCGCTGAGCCCCGCCCCATCAATGGTGTCCCGCTTTACAAATTTTAAAATCTGGTCACCTTATGCCTAGCGCAATTAAATCCCTTCATGCCTCTCCAGGCAAAGAGAAAGGGGCAATAATCCCCTTCTCCATGTATAAAGAGCCATGGGGCAATTTGAAGAAAGGGAGGAAAGGATCCCAATCCCTTTCGCAGAGTGACATTTCAGGAAGAGGGGGAGGAATTTTAGGCACTCTTTTGCCAGGCAGTTGAATCACCAGGATCCCTTTCACCTTCAAAGGAAGAAAGGAAAAGCCATTCCCTTACATGTAGTTCCTCACAGAGTCAGGTAAGAGGACGACACAGCGTTGACCTTCTTTCAGTTGCTGGGCAGCTTTCACCGCTGCAGACATCGCACTGCCTGCACTACCTCCTGTTATGGAAGCCAGACGATAACGTTACTCAACACGGAAAAGAAAACAAGAAAAACGATAGCAAAACACTGAACATAAAGAGAATAGAGGAATGTGAACTCTGGGCCCTGTAAAACAGGGGTCCCCAACCTTTGCAACTTTAAGTCTGAAGGGCTTCAGCTCCCAGGATTCTCCAGCCTGGCTTCAGACTTAAAGTTGCAAAGGTTGGGGACCCCTGCTGTAAACATTTCCCAAAAAATATTCATCTTGATGCTTACTCATTCTAAGAATCCAGCAATGGAGATTTGTGGATGCTGGCTCTCCTTCATAGCCATAGGAATAAGCAGAATTGTTCATATCTTAATGTTGTAGGGCTTGGACTAAACAGAGTAGCTCACAGTTACTCATGCTGTAGTTCCTTCCCTCTTGGACCAGTGTAATGTGCTCTATATCAGGGGTCTCCAACTGGAATGGAGAAACGTATACCTCTGAACTAGCCATTAAGAATCTTCAATCTATCATTATTCATTAATGGTATTCATTTCAGAGACGCATAGAAGCTATGTGAGACTGGCCGGTATGCTTTCTAAAGCAGGGGTCTCCAACCTTTGCAACTTTAAGTCTGAAGGACTTCAGCTCCTAGAATTCTCCAGCTTTGCTGGCTGGAGAATTCTGGGAACTAAAGTCCTTCAGACTTAAAGTTGCAAAGGTTGGGGACCCCTGCTGTAAAAGTTTTCCGAAAAATATTCATCTTGATGCTTACTCATTCTGAGGCTTGCAGGATTGCCACATCTCAAACATACTTCTTTTGAAGGCTTTAAAACCTTGTCAAAGCAATCTTGGTTTTACATCCGGAAACTGAATTCCATAAATGCAGCCTTGCCAGTTGAACCACATTTTTACAGCAAAAGGGCAAGTTGAGTGGTACTGCATTGAACAATGACATTTTTTAAAATTCTGACATGCTATTCTTGTATTGATCTAAGAATCCACCAATGGAGATTTGTGGATGCTGGCTCTCCTTCATAGCCATAGGAATAAGCAGAATTGTTCATGTCTTAATGTTGTAGGGCTTGGTTTTTGGACTGGATGTGATTCCATAAAAAAAAAAACTTCTCCAAGTAAGAAAATAACAAAGCGTTTTCCTATCTAGTAGATACTTTGAGCAAAAGTTTGTAAAAACGATGGGCATTACTATACGTTAATAGCAGTAGCACTTAGAATTACTGTATATATCGCTTCATAGTGCTTTACAATTCTCTCTAAGCAGTTTACAGAGTCAAAAATCTGGGTCCCCATTTTATCCATTTTAGAAGGATGGAAGACTGAGTGAACCTTGAGCCATTCAGGATTGAACTGCTGGCAGTGAGCAGAGTTGGCCTGCAATACTGCATTCTAACCACTGCTCAGTTAAGTTAAATAGTTAGCCTTGTCAGTATTCACGTCTTTTTAATGTACCGTATTTTTTGGAGTATAAGATGCACCTTTCTCCCTTAAAAAAAGGGTGAAAATCTGGGTGCGTCTTATACACTGAATGCTGCATTTTTTTCATCCCAAAACCCTGCCTTCTTCACCAAAATGGCCGTGCATAGCCTTTAGGAGGCTTCCAGAGTGCTCCTGGGGGCTGAAGAGCAAAAAGGAGCAAAGAACAGGCCATTTCTTTCTTATTTTTGCCCCACCCCAGCACTCTATAAGCCTCCTAAAGGCTATGCATGCCCCCCCCCCTTTTTTTTTTTACAAAAAGCAGGCCCATTTTCATGAAAAACGGGCCATTTTTGGGAGGTCTG